>CAJHQQ010001653.1:0-87567 GCA_905132885.1 Moricandia moricandioides
TTGTTGGGTTTGTTAAAGTCCATGTTCCAACTCTTTATTATCCGATTAATACGATATTCTTCACTTTGGACCTACTAGGCAAGCCCGCATGAATTTACTTTTGGTTTTCTTCTCAAAAATATCTCGTACTAATTAGAGTTGGACTTCTCTTTATATATCACACTTCTTGTCTAAACTTCCAGTGTGGGTCATAACATTGCTATCTTTGTGTATTATCTCTCTAGTATATTCTCTGATTTGACATTGATTCCGCTTAAATTTTGGTAACTGTGACTGTTTTTTATCATCAGTTTTTCACGAGTTACCAATATACAAGCAGCCGTGTGAGAGATCAAACAAAATCTTAAATTGGAAATTTAGATAAAAAGTGTCTAATGTATAAATAGATGTTAAACTCTAATTAGTACAAGCTTTTTTGAGAAATAATTCAAAAGTAAATTCATGTGGACTTGTCACTTATGTCCAAAATAGACAATATCGTACTAATCGGACAATAGATAGTTGGACATGGACTTTCACAAATTCAACAAGCTGAAACCTCAAATGAGCATGATTCATGGTTGAGCAAAGAAGCTGAAACTGTTCAGCACCTGAAATTGTTTTTTAGAAAATAATATAAAATCCTCCTTAATTTACTTATTGATGTTGGACCTATTTGAATCATTTAGTTAGTAAACCCCGTATCAGTTGAGCTTCGACTTTAATAGCTACACTAGGTATCAACTGGTGTACAACTGTGAGATAATGAATTTGGAAGCTAAAGAGGGATATGTTACGGGGACGACATATTGTTAACTTAAGTTTTTGTTATGTTTCCAGAAAACAAGCTCTGGAGTGAGCTCAAACACAGCGTAGAAAAATCCGTGGATGTAGAAGTCCTAGAATCTTCAATGTTGGATGGTGAGTTATTCACTCTTGGATCTCAAGTTGTTGCAGACGTAGTCAAGTTTGGATTTGTTAAGGTGAACTTCATGCTTTATTGTGGAAATTTACAAGTCCCAATCCAACAAAAAGGAAATTCAAAATAGCATCAGATTTAAGTAGGGACTAGCTTTTGACCCGCGCGCCCGCGCGGGTGTTATTTTTCTGAATGTCTAATATTTTAAGCAATTTGTTTGATATAATTGTGTATATGATTTAAACTTAATATTCAATATCCGTTACCCAATTCGGGATCTTATCCTCTTCGAAAAACGGATACTCATGGATCATGATAATAATTTTACGGATTCGATTGATCCAATTATAAATTCGGATAGCAAAATTTTAAGTCTAGATATTCAGATCCAGATATTAAATATTTAAAATTTAATTATAGTTATCTATGTATATTATATATTTTTTATATAAAATAACTAAAATTTTAATTTTATTAAATTTTAATGATTCTTAAGCTTTTTAAATAATAATTTTAAATAGACTAAATAGATGGTTAATAGTTAGTTTTTAATTTATTTTAAATTAAAAAAACAGGTTTGGATGTATGCGTGTATTTGGATTTTAGTATGAATATTCTAACCCCAAATATCCGAATCCGGATAACAATTTTACGAATCCGACAAATACATATCTGAATTCGTATATCCTAGAATACCCTAGATATTTGATCCGTCTTAGACCTAATTGTATATATGTATTATATGGTGATTATTTTTTTTAATTTATAAATTACATTAGTTATTCTTATTAGATATATATCTTACAAATGATAATACATTGTATTTGTTTATATATATATCCATTTATAATAAATATTAGTAAGTATTTTAGTCATTAAATTTTTATGGAAAGTTACATGATTTTGTTATTGTAAATGATAAGTTTAGATTATAATAAAAAAATTATTAACATTATTATCTTTTTTATAGTTCAAATATAGTTGATAGCTTATATGAATATGAATAAAAATAAAACTAATTTAATGCTATATATATGTATAATTTTGTTTTTATTATAAATTTTTGAATAATATATATTCATTTTTTCATGAAGTATTCAATTCTAATGACAAAGATTGTTAATGGGCTTAGCCCAAATTTATTATTTTCTTATTAAAAATTAGTGTTTGGATACAAAGATAATATTAGTGGCATTCAATGGTAATTATTTAGGAAATGTTAGGGTTAAGTATTAAATGTACTTCAGTTTTAATAGTTTAGATGTTATATAGGGTTATGAAATCTAAGGTTGGTCTTATCTAAATTATTTAAGATCTTAATCCTACTATATTACTTAGAAAGTATATAGGACTAGTTTAAGAATGAGTTAAAAAAATAAAATGTTTTGACATAGTTGAACCCTATTAGATAATTTTCTTTTTTTTTGGTAAACAACAATATTTTGGTGTAAAGTTTTTTTTTTGTAAACTACAATATTTTGGTGCAGGGTTAAAACTTCAAAAATAAATTTTTCATTCCAAAACTGCAAAAATTGAATTTTTCGTTAAAATTGTGAAAACAAAGCTTTCCGTCAAAATTCAAAAATAAATTTATCTGCCAAATTGAGTTTTTCACCAAAACGAGTTTTCCACCAAACTCGAAAAAGTAAAATTTCCCGTTAAAACTGAAAAACCGAGTTTTTCCGCCAAAACACAAAATCGAGTTTTCCCGTCAAAACCGAAAAATCAAGTTTTTTCCACGAAAACTAAAAAATCGAGTTTTCTCTCCAAAACCGCAAAATCGAGTTTTTTCGCCAAAACTGTAAATCGAGTTTTCCCGCAAAACTACAAAATCGAATTTTCCCGCCAAAACCACAAAATCGAGTTTTCCCGCCAAAACTACAAAATCAAGTTTTCCCGTCAAAACCACAAAATCGAGTTTTCCCGCCAAAACCACAAAATCGAGTTTTCCCGCTAAAACCACACAATCGAGTTTTCCGCCAAAATCACAAAATTGAGTTTTTCCGCGAAAATCGCAAAATCGAGTTTTCTGCAAAAAAAACCGTAAAATCGAGTTTTTCTACCAAAACCGTAAAATCAAGTTTTCCGCAAAAACCGTAAAATTTAGTTTTCCCGCAAAAAAAGTAAAATTGAGGTTTCCCTCAAAAACCTTAAAATCGAGTTTTTCCGCCAAAACCGTAAAATCGAGTTTTCTCGCTAAAACTGTAAAATATTTAATCAAAAACCATTTTTTATTTATGTTAATTGTATGAGATAATATATATTTTGTAAAAGATTATATTAAATGTATTCACTAGAATGATAAGGAGTCTTAAAATGGTTGAAAAGGGTTTAAAATTGTTTTACATATTTTGATGAATTCTAAAAGGATTAGAATTCATTTAGGACTGCGATTAAATTATATAGGGCTGGGCTGGGTAACCCTATATAACATCCCTAAGTTTAAGTTTTCAAATTAACATCTCTTTACATCCAATCAATGCTCAAATTCTTTCACATGAAGCTCTGCTCATGATCATCTACTGTGTTATGAATATCGATAAGGCATAAGTAAAACTCAGCGGCATGGATCATGTTCATCTTGGCCCGAGTTGTGATGTTGCATCCCATAACATGAGCACTACATATATAAGAATTGGTCTCCTAATATCTGTCACGATACTTCTCCACATGACCTGTACTATATCTCTTTCCCTTGCGTTTTTTCTCGTCTCCATGATTGTATTCAGCATAGTTTAATAATTTGAAATGTCAAAATACTATAGGTGGAATATATTATATTATATACATGGAGTCTATATGTTATTTTTAGATTTTCTTACCACAAGTTGGTTTTACGTACCTTTGCGAGTTGTCATATTGCATGAGTGGGTATATACATATATTTATATTGTGATTGTTGAGCTAAAAAAATAGAGAATCCTTTATATAATTATGTTATTATATATGGAAATCATTTCCGCAGGCATAAAATAATATGTTCTGTGCTCATGACGAACTCACGATAGGGTTGCATTTATCTTTTCTTAATTAGGACAAAATGTCAAAATTTGACAAATTTTTTGTTAATAAATATTTATATCCACTTAAGAAGCTAATTAAACCTTTTACTAAATCATTGTGTTGTGCACAACCACTTCAATAGTTTATTGCTTCTTATAAAAAAGTAAACACGTACAAGGTGAAATGATGATCAGATAACACGTTGGTACTGTATTATGATCCGTATAACATTGCTTGAATACACAAGAAAGATTATTTACTAGTAGTCTAGTACCGTAGACTCTAAATGTCGTACGTAGATATGGATTTCACAAGATGGAGAAGATAATTAAATTACAGAAAAATGGCAAGAGCGAACAACTATTAGAAGGACCTCTCTTAAATAAGCATGTTTAAGCGGTATGCGGAATAGGCTTTAATCCAAAAGCACGTCTCTTTGAGAATAAGTCATGAACAGTAACCTAATTTTAAGTATTTATACGTAGGTTAAAATAAGCCAAATGCTTAAAGGCTTAGAAAATGCCAATAACATACAAATGCTGTTAAATATTTTAGCTTTGGTTTTTTCACCAAGTAAATGCTAGTCTCTTAACTTAACACTATTATCAGAAGAAAATAACTTAACACTATTATCAGTTACTAACTAATAAAGTAACTATACTTTTGGGTATTATTTGAGAGCATATATATGCGGGTGCACACACACACAAATTGCTTCTCGTCAATATTTTTTTTTTGTAAAATGGAGGAAGTGTAGTATTAACAAATATATTTAAAATGTCAAACGCAACCACTAAAAGTCAAACCTTTGTAAAATGAAATTAAAAAAAAAGTCAACACCAACTGATCTTGGGATAGCATCATCAGTGATGTATAATATGTATCCAAAGACATGGCTGGTGTTTGAAGCAAGAGAAGATAATAACAAAAAAAAAGACAGCTTTGACACTCCTAAGAATGACAGGTTATATTATAGGTAACAAAAAAAAGATTGACAGGTTCTATTGAGACAAATTCAAATCCATGTAACAAGTACCAGTTACTCCAACTCTCGTAGAAACTAAATAAAACTTGCAACGACTATTCGTTAATAACAACATATATAAGATTATAAGATAGTTACTGTTGACAACAAAACTTCTAATGTCTTTCATCTACCTCTAACGTGGATTACTTACTCCAGATGATATTCTTCGTTCATCTTCTTATTAGTGTTGGTTCTAGCTCAGTGAAATAAATCCAAATGGTATATCGTGAAGAGGGGATCACCAAAAGGCAAGATGAATATATGTTTCAAGGAACAAAAGCTACATGAACGATCTTGAACTCGGAATTTAATGAGAGAGGATGTATCATTTATGATGGTGATATATGTTAAGGTTATCGATCACACTTCATCAAGTATGAAAACATAGATGTAACTAAAAAAATAAAATACGTATATATTAATAATATGTATAAGAACGTATACTTAAATTAAAAGGAAATATGCATATATTAAAAGAAATTAAAATTAGTAATTAAGATGATCACAATAAAGTATATATCTTGCCTGAACATGAGATAATATAGCATATTTATAAAACATATTGTATATATATAGATGACTAGCTCATGTGTATATATGAGTATTACTCATATCTTTCCATAATTTAAGATGTTTCAAAGAAGATTTGATGTTTTTAAAATAAGATATTTTGTTATGTAAAAAATTATTTTATTATTTTTAGACAATTTTAATTTGATTGAACATTGGTTGACTAATAATATTTTATTATATAATCTATGATTGGTTAACTCAATTTGAACTTATATTATTGATAATATCATTATTTTAAATAAGTTTCTTAATTTTTTGTGTGTTTTAGTTAAAACATCTAACATTATGGAACGAAGTGAGTATTGACTTTATAATACTCACAACAATAAAAGTACCATTATTATTATTGATTGTGTCAAACAGTTTTATCTATATACATTGCTTGGCGAAAATCGTTAATGAGTTCGCTCACTATAGGAGAAATCTCAAACAAATGAGAACGAACACAAGCCTGATATTGATACATTTTGGATATGAGATTGTCGGAAACCCAAAAGAGAAAAGATTCACGATGTAGTTAGCCAATGTGTTGTAATGGCTAATAAGCAAGGATTGTAATGACTGAAACTAAACACTGCTATAGTTAGCTACGAGTTGTAATGGTTAACATTAAAGTTACAATGGTTTATCACCAAATACTAAAATCAACAAAAATTACAATGATTCATCACCAAAAATGACATTGGTTCTTCACTAGTAATTATATTTACCAACAGCAAATTCATTTCATTTAAAAAATGACGTCAGTATGTTTTATAGAAAAATAAAACTAAATCTACAATGGAGTTTATTCTTAATTTTTAATTTAATAGATAAGCTTTTATTAAGTATGTTCAGTACGACATCATAGTTTCACTAAGCAAAAGATGTGTTTATTCTTTGACAAATTATATTTTCTAAGAACTTAACCATTAAACCCTTTCATTGAATTTAGTCGTAATAGAAAAGTTGTATATTTTCAGAAGTTTAACCATTAAACATTTTCATAATATAAACCTTTTAAAAAATCATTCACAAAAATAATGTTCATTTATTGAAGAGTTGTATCTTTTCAAAAAAAATAATCATTGAACGTTTTCACTAAATTCTTTCGTAGTAAACAATTATATATTTTCAATAAGATTAACTATTGAACATTTTCATAATAGGTTAACACTTTCAAACTTTTTTACTTGACACCTCTTGGCATCCTAAATTGTGATATTTCATAAACAATTTATCTATAAGTCTAGAATTTAGTATGCAACATTTTAGGCACACACAAATAAAATTCTAGAACATATGCATCTATCCACAAATTTTTATTGAATTATTTAATTATTGTTCTACTAGTTTCACCACAACAAAAACTTTATCCACGATATCACTACCTTAAAATAAATCTATTTAGGTGAATTAATAGACAAACTTTCATAATGCATATTACGCATTTAGGTTGTTATTCTTTTCAACTTTAACCAGAAAAATACTAATCTTTAGTGTCTTTTCTTAAGTTCTTTAAATTTCCCACAAACAAAACATGTACGTACCTCTTCCTTATAAATTTACAATATATAGACATGTCAAAAAAAATTTTTTGCCAACATGTACCGTAAAGGCACTTATCCATACCATCTACACGTTTGTTTACGTGTTATGTGATTACAAAAAAAATTCAGAGTATTTACATAGTTATATATTTAGACACATATCTTAAATACTAAATCGAAAAAAATACCAAATATTTTTTAAGATCACTTCTATAAAGTTATAGTTGCTTTAGCAAACATTAATAACCTTATGATATTTCGGAGAGGTGTGAACGTGTCTAAACCAAATAGGTACGAACGTGTCGTGACCAAAGAAGTGTGAATATACTATCACTAAAAAGGTGCGAATATATCATGACCAAATAAGTTCGAACGGATCGTCACCAATGGGTGAGAACAGGTTGTCAGCAAAGGGTGCGAACAAATCATCACCGAAGAGGTGCAAACGATTCGTTACCCAAATGGTGTGAATGGATCATCACCTAAGGGGTGCAAATATGTTGTGGCCGAAGAGGTGCGAATAGATCATCACCCAAGAGGTGCGAACATTTCGTTGCCGAAGAGGTGAGAACATTTCGTGTCCGAAGAGGTGCAAACATTTCATGTCCAAGAGGTGCAAACAGATCGTCACCCAATAGGTACAAACATTTTGTGGCCAAAGAGGTGAGAACATTTCGTGTGTAGAGGTGCGAGCATTTTTTGTCTGAAGAGGTGCGAACATTTCGTGTCCGAAGGGGTGCGAAAATTTCGTGTTCAAAGAGGTGCGAACATTACGTGTTCAAAGGGGTACGAACATTTTGTGTCTGGGGTGCAAAAATATTGTGTCCGAGACATTTCGTGTTCGGAGGGGTGAGAACATTTCATGTCTGAAAGTGTGCGAACATTTCACGTTAATACTTACAACTTTGCTATAAAATTTTAATAGATGTAACTTTTCATGTTAATACATTAACTTTATTTTAAATGTTTATGTGAATGACTATGAGCAAAATAAAAACTAAAAGACACAATTTTTAAAAAAAATATTATTAAGTTTTTTTTATGAAAAGATATAATTTTTTTTGTAATGAAAAGATCAATTCTTAAAATTAATTCATTTCAGTTTTGCTATTATTAATAAATGAATACTTAATTCAATAAAATATTATTAAAACAAGAACATACATATTTTCAAATATAAAATAATATATCAAATAGGGGCTATTCATAACTTTTCTCAATTAAATAACTATTTGACTTTTTATTTTAATTGAAAAAGTCCCACTGCATATATTATATTAACCTTTCTTGTTTAGACGTAGACATGTTCAGGTTTAATTCGATCTCTACTATATATAGAACCAGAAAAGCTATGTTTCAGACATCTTCAAATTATATTATCTAGTAACTCAAAACTCGCCTTGTGTTTCATTTCACAAGAGCAATGGAAACCTCTAACATCACCAGTCACACAAGTCTTCTATCGAAGAGAGACCTAGAAAAGCAAAACCCTAACCACATTGTCCCAACAATCTCTGAGCTTAAAACAGAAGCAAGGTCTCTCTTCTCCTTAGCCTTCCCAAGCATCCTCGCCGCACTCATCCTCTACGCTCGTTCAGCCATCTCCATGCTCTTCCTCGGTCACATCGGCGAACTCGAGCTTGCTAGTGGCTCCTTGGCCATTGCCTTTGCCAACATTACTGGATACTCAGTTCTTGCAGGCCTTGCACTCGGCATGGACCCACTATGTTCTCAAGCCTTTGGAGCTGGCAAGCCAAAACTCCTCTCACTGACTCTTCAAAGAACTGTTCTTTTCTTGCTCACTAGCTCCCTTTTAATCGTTGCTCTATGGCTCAACCTTGGGAAGATCATGATCTCTCTCCATCAAGATCCAAGTATTGCATCTTTGGCTCAAACATATATCCTGTGGACTATTCCTGATTTGCTCACCAACTCTATTCTTAACCCTCTCCGTATATACCTTCGAGCACAAGGTATCACAAGTCCACTAACTATCGCAACACTCGCCGGCACCATCTTCCACATACCAATGAACTTTCTCCTCGTTTCTTACCTTGGACTTGGTTTCATCGGTGTTTCAATGGCCGCAGCCGCTTCAAATCTCTTTGTTGTCATCTTCCTTGTGGCTCACGTTTGGGTCAAAGGTCTACACGAGCCAACGTGGACCCGACCTAGCTCAGAATGTTTCAAAGACTGGGGACCACTGGTTAGTCTGGCAATACC
Source organism: Moricandia moricandioides (assembly GCA_905132885.1). Classification (NCBI taxonomy): domain Eukaryota; kingdom Viridiplantae; phylum Streptophyta; class Magnoliopsida; order Brassicales; family Brassicaceae; genus Moricandia; species Moricandia moricandioides. Next base: position 9,254 of record CAJHQQ010001653.1, read on the forward strand.
AAGCTGCGTGGGAGTATGTCTAGAGTGGTGGTGGTACGAGATCATGACCGTTCTTTGTGGCTTACTCATAAACCCTCAAACTCCAGTGGCAGCTATGGGCATTCTTATCCAAACGACGTCGTTGCTTTACATTTTCCCATCGTCTCTAGGGCATGCAGTCTCCACTCGTGTTGGTAACGAACTTGGGTCAAACCGACCAAACACGGCTAGGTTATCAGCCATTGTGGCGGTTACCTTTGCCGGAGTAATGGGTATGACCGCCTCTGCGTTTGCTTGGGGAGTAAGCGACGTATGGGGACGGATTTTCACCAAAGATTTTGATATCATCCAACTAACCGCGGCTGCACTGCCGATCCTCGGGCTCTGCGAGCTCGGGAACTGCCCTCAGACAGTAAGTTGCGGGGTTGTTAGAGGCACGGCTCGGCCGTCTAAAGCTGCCAACATAAACCTAGGTGCGTTTTACCTTGTCGGAACGCCTGTAGCTGTTGGGCTAACGTTTTGGGCCGGGTATGGATTTTGCGGGCTTTGGATAGGTCTTCTCGCGGCACAGATATGCTGTGCTGCTATGATGCTTTATGTCGTGGCTACTACAGATTGGGAGGGAGAAGCGACGAGAGCTAGAAAGCTTACGTGCAGTGAAAGCGTCGACGTGGTGATTACAGCGCAAACTAACGGTGATTTAACGGAACCATTAGTTTACGTTGTCACCGTTGCTTCTGACCACTAATCGAATGCATTTGCGTTATTTTTTTAAAAAAAAAATTTACTTGGAATGATTGATCCACCTTTTGGGGTGGGTAATTTGAAAATTTGTAAAAAAAAAAATTGTGAGATAGAAAACGAAAAATGATATTAATTGTTTTTCACTCAAAAGTAACTTTGTCCTAAATATTTGTAGTTTTGTACTGTATGCCATTTTGTAAAAACAGCATGTGTAACCGGTTAATTATCCAAAATTCAAATAATAATAAAAAATTCGTATTACAACTCTTATATATCATGCTATATAAATATTTACAGTATAAAAGTATATTTCCAAATTTAAATTTTGAGTTATTAAAGTTTTTTAATTATTTTTTTTCAAATATCCATGTCTGGGATTCGCAACCAATCATGTGTATCCCAATGCCAAATATCACTAAATTCAGTTTTTAAATTGTTATCTAATGGAAATAAATAAAAAAATTTATTATATATCAAAAAACAAGGTAACATATATAAAACTGAGACAAAATATAACATTCCAAAATTATTACAATAATTATAACTGATTTGATCAATGATTGGGTTTGGAATGTTTTCTTTTTTGGTAAAAACATGGTGGAATGCTTGTCTTGCAAACAAAACTACATGGCTTACATGCATGTGTTTAGCTTGAGTTCACAGCTTGTTCTGTTGGACCAGCTTGTCTCATCAACTAGCAAAAAATGAATAAGCTAAGAACTAGATCCAGTTCCGAATCATATATATGAAAGTTTATTTTAGTTGAATATCGCATAATTCGAACATATGAACCATCTGTTGCAAGAATCATTTTAATTTGCGATTTTATATACCTGAAAATATGTCTCAAATTTTGCGCGGAGTTCACTGTGCTCCTTCTTAATATCACGCACTGCTTCTTTCAATCTTCAAGGTGAAAATATTATTTATGAAATTATGCAAATAAAACAAACAGCTTCGATATGTAAAAATAACTTCTTCTTTTTTGAAAAAGATATGTAAAAATAACTGAATAATCAAAATGAAAAGAACGTACTTACCCTTTTATGTTGCCAGCTTGGAGAAGTATGTTTGCCTTCTCAAGTTCATTGTTAACTTTAATGGCGCCGATGCTGAGAGAGAAAAAACTCAGCATTTATATTTCAATGTTAATTTTATTTTAGTTTTAAAACCATATTGCAAAATAAAACACACTAGCCTGGCACTGCTGCTTTTTAACCGATTAATGCATTTGGTAATATTAAGTAGCTCTATTGGCTCCTTCTTCCTGTTCCAAAAATAACCAACATAACTTTAAATAAGTACCAAATCATAGCCAATAGCCAAGATCAAATGAACCATATATTAATTAAAAAAGTCTAGTGAATGGACCAACACTATAGAAAAAATGAGTGCCTACATTGCGTCAAGCTATTGTCAAATGATTTTGAATTGAAAATTCCACCTTTTTCAACATGTTCCATTGATATACAAATATAGAAACCCAAACATAAGTAGAAAGAGATGTTATAGAAACTTAAAACAAGATTTGTTTTACTTTGTATTAAAAAAAATACGTAGAGTTGTGTCCTATATCATGCAGTTGTGCATCTACTCTTAACTAGATATAGGTTTTACAGAATTTACACACAAATATACACATATCAAACTCTCCATTTACTTTGAACCTTATATAAAAATCGATATTGATGCATTCCATGGATATATCAAGCGGATTTTGATATGCAAAGAGTTAGGAGACTCACAATTCATGTTCCAAAGCAGCAATAACATTAGGGGAATCTCTGAAATAGAGAGTTATTATTTCTACAATAAAATAAGGGCTTGAGTCTTTTTCCAATGCTTCTATGTGAGTATACTGACAATCGAGGTAGCCCTGCGTCAATATATTTCAGAAAATTTAGACAAATTTCTAATAAACGATGAAACGCTTTTCGATATTTTCAACGGTAACTTTTCAATATTGTTATGTTTAACAAATAGCTAATGGTGACGCTATCAGTAGATATTAAAATGTAAATTAATCGGATTGTTTGTTTTTTAACTGAAAATAAACCGGAATGTTATGCGTTCAATAGACATTTATACTACCTCATCAAAGAAAGATTGTCTCATCTCTTGAAGTTTTAGATGTAGGGCTTTTATATCCATTGAATTAAAAATTATTAATACAGAAGAATGGTGTAGGGTAAAAGAGTGAAATATGCATGTAATTTGATCTACATAAATCTATATATTTATACATCAATAAAATGAAAGCATAAAATTGTAAATTAATGAAAAAATCTTGCTACCTATTGTTTAATTGCAAGAAAATAAAGAAAAAGTGTGTGTAGTTGAAGAAAAGCAAGTGATTTTGTAGGATTGCTTAGTATCATATTAGATTTTTTTTAGTAGATTATTTATACATATATATTTTATATGGATTTGGAAATCTAATTAAAATTATGCACTATTGAATTACTGATTTTAACTTCCTAAGTAAATGTATATAATAATTGTTTGTGATATTTAAATATTACTTCAAATCATGTTTAATTGAATATAGCTTCACAGTGACTTTGAATTTATTTAAAACAAATAATCAAGTAAATAAAAATTCAATTTGAAAAAAAATAGAATTTATAAAATTCAAGAAATTAACATGTTATATTTTAAACTTTATATATATTTTTCAAATCGGTTAAAATACATAATCTGGAAACAATAGCTGGACCTAGGTGTAATGGTTCTATAAATCTGAAATTTCAAGAAAGCCTGATACCAAATCTTGAAAAGTAAATACATAATCTGGGAACAATAAATATTTTGGGAATACTAGAATCCTTGGTTCAAAAGACTAGAATTCTTTCAGGAAAATACTACTGTAGAATTCTTTCTTTAGATGAAGAAGACAATTAATGTGATAAAACGATTTAAATTGTCTTGTCGCCAACGTGTAAGTTCCTCTAGTAGAAGTCTCGATGACGTGCAAATTGGCTTACAAAAGTTTAGTTTCATACAATAGATTTTCGTCAATGGTTCACAGATCATTTAAACGTAGTTTCTGAAAATGTTGATACTGAAATGGAATATGAATGCACTTTAAGACTTCTAGACACAGGCCAGTCCATACTTTTGTCAACTTCTAGACTCATGTTGATACATTTTTGTTTCAGAGCATGTGCGACTTTTAAAAATCTAAGAACCATTCTTAGAAGGTTCACATTTAAATTATAGAACAACAAAGCCAATAATATAGAATAATACATTATGTATTATTTTTTGAAAATAAATATTTAAATTATTGACTCTTAGAAAGAATAATCAGTATATACTTGAGTTTCATTCATTTATTAATCATGTGATGGTGTTGCTAAACAACTTGAATTCGAAGGCACCTCACTACTTTTCCATCATGTAGTCACGCGGATATGAATCTATTGTTTAGGGTCTATTTGAATATCCGAAAAAAAAATTATCCGTTAATTATACTTTTTCTTGAAGATTAGTTTGGTCATTTTCATAAATTCGAAATACTTTTAGGATAATCAAAAAAAAAAGTTTCATACCTATAGGTTCCATGCCGATAGGACAAGATTGCTCATAGTTTTATTTGTAGAGTTCGTAAATCAAATATAAATAAAATAAACTTTGACCAAAAAACATATAAATAAATAAACAAGCATTGATGGAAAAAGAACAGTCCACGAGAAGAGTGTTGTCCCTACCAGAAGCCAACAAGAAAGGAAATAAGAGAGTCACGGGCACTGGAAGATAATATCAATTGATAGAATAAAGTGCCACCTTAGTTTATTTGTGTGCACAGAATCTCTCAGTGGACTAATCACCAATATCACCCTTGCAGTATAATTTATCTTCAGTCCATTATTGTTTAGGATGGTGGCAGCATGCGGGTTTGGTAGTTGGTACGCAGCTAGGAAGATAAAGGAAAAGAATGTTATCTACGTTGATGTGTTAAAGCATCCAATGAAACATTTTTTAATGGATTTATTGAAATACATTAGTTATATATATATAGAATGTTTACTGGTATCATTTGAACCACAAAAACATTTGTTTGTTTTGTTAAAATAAGAATCATCATAATTCTTTTGGGAGCTTTGTATAAAATATCACTATCTCAAATTAATTGGTAAATAAACACTTCTTTTACAAATGTCGAACAACATTTATGGTGGAAATCCCTATAATATATAGAAGCGTACACGATAATTACATTAAAAGAAAAATAATATTCTAAGCCTTCAGTAAAAAAAAACATATTCTGCAATAATTACGCAAAAAAATAAAATCTTAGTTCACGAAAAATTAGTAAACATATACATACAAGTAAATTTTTTACATCTATTTATAAATTAAATGAAGAAATATTTAAAATAAATATAATTAAGTCATCAATCTCTTAAAATCTATGTCATCCCAATCTCTAACAATTGTTGACAACCTATCGTCTTTAACCATTAACAATTATTACCACCAACTTATTAGTAAAATAAAAAAAATGAAAATTGTAAAAAAAAAAAAAGAAGGAATTATATCTGAAATAGATTAAACATTCAATAGTAACATCCAAAACTATTACAACTTTCAATACATATTTAAATAGATTGAATTAATATATAATAACATTACAATTTCATTTCAGTTGCAGATTTGATTAGACCTTCATGCCTAGCTAATCGTACAAAACCATCATTTCTAGTTTCTCCAAAAAAATCATAGAATTTCAAGTACAATCTACCCTCTAGATCATTTCCGTTCATCAACATTGCCGCATAATTGGTGTATTTAACTTCATAAGTTGACCTAGTAAGCTCAGTCTGTGTTGAAAACAAAATATGTTTCAAAATTATTTGTAAAATATTCATATGGTATATAAACATAAAAGAACTTATAAGCTCAGAGTCTTTAGTATTGTAACTATCGAAAACATCGATGGTTACAACAACGGACCCACTGGAAGTGAGATGTTGAAGAAACTTCTCATATGATTCTTCTTCTGCGTTGCACAAAAAATGATTCTTCTTCTGCATGCCCCTCCGGCTTCTGATGAATTAACATCTCCTTCACATAGCACTGTTGTGTATAAACGCAATCACATGTTCTCAATTGAAACTTTGGATTCCACCTTTTGCACTCTGATGAAACAATAAAACTTTGGTTAAAGACTCCATTTAGTTTGGATAAGAATACCACAATCTCAAAGTTGCAATTGTCCAACCGGTAGAAAAATATACATATAAACATTTTTAAAGAATAAAAACATGTATGCACAAGCCTTTTCACAATAATGTATTAGTAAACCTTCATTTGATAGAAAAATTACAATAAATGTCATCGATATGGTTCTCCATCATTATGCAACATGTATTTGAGTATGCTTTTATCTATTATAAACTAGCGTAAACGGTTGTTCAAAAAAAAAAAAACTTAGAGTAAACGGTATCTAATATATATCATATATCATATTTTATAGTTTAATACATGTTACTTATTATTTATTCAAAAATAATTTACATTAAACAAAATAATAGTCTATGTTCTTTGGCATATGTTATTATAATCATATTTTGTCTTTTTCATCTTCTTTGATCTATGTTCTTCTAAACATGACATACATTAGCTTAGTATCTCAACCATATTTGAAAGCACACATTTCATTTTTAAATAATCAAATGTCATACTTATACTTCTACAACCAATGATTTACTATTATAAAATAAACTATTTTTATTAAACCATATATACATTTATAAATGTTTCAATTAATATCATAACATATATTATCTGTTATATTTGATTCAAAACAATTTGGGTTAATCCAAATTACTCTAGAACTGTTACTAACTTACTCATATATGGTTCGAAGTATATGGTTTGTTGCTTTTCATTTGGTCTACGTTAATGATAAAATTCTGTTTTTCCTGAAATACGTACACCAAACATCAAAACATATTGTGTGTTACACTAATCAATAACTACATATTAAATTGAATAAATAAAAATTCCATTAAACAATATAATAACATATAATATATTCGTTCTATTTTATTCAAAATATTTGATTAATCGAAATTATTATAAAACTATTAATCATATATTTATTTGGTTCGAACTTTCTTCTAGTAATGGTGCTCTAAGTTAGTGTCCATGTTAGATTCATATATATGTTAATTTCCATCTCATCAATGAACTTAACTTTTGCTCATGTTCAACACCTCTTTCCTTTTTTGTTCACCATTCCACACTTGATGCAACTTTCATTGACAACATAGTCTCTTTTTATTTATATACATTGAATTCACATATGATATAAGTCGTGATTTCCTTTTGTTTTGACAGTATACCGTATAGTAAATAAGAATTAGTATTACATGACATCAATGTGGGTTAATTTTCCTTTTCCTTTTTGTTGTTTTTCCTTTATGCTGTGTTTCTATATATAACTTAATTAATAATAGAAGCTTTAGGGAAATTCTATCAAATAAGATTTTTAAGCTTTTATCATCAAAATAGTTTTCAAAAAAATAACCAAAATAACCATTTTATTTTAAAATTTTGATTTTAATTTTATTTTTTTTAATTATAAACATCATCCAATACTTCACTTTATAACTTTAAACCCTAAGTCTAAATTAGTAATTCTATGGATATAAACATATATTTACATTTTTTAATAAAATTTATTTTGTTTATTTTTTTTTAAAGATTATTTTTGTGACAATTTTTTTTTTATTTCTATATTATATTTTTTAATTTGACATTTTGCTAGGCTTCTCATTCTACGTGGATGTGAATGGAACCGCCCCGTGACCTCTTCCCTTCTGTCACTTTCCACCTAATTTCATTACCGAAGAACCAAACACTCGACCACCTCTAAATAACACATACACATGTATATATATAACCACACAAATTGAGAAATTACATAAGCTATATATTACTGGTCGTACTTTGTATCTTTGGCGAAACCTAAAAACAAAAACAAAAACAAAAAAAAACACCTAATACTTTGCAACTGATTGTTGTCGTATAGATGCCCAAGTTCAATTCATCCCAAGCTCCCATTTTGTTTCTCCTCCTTCTCGTTATCTTTCTTTGTTCAACGCAAACACAATGCCACACCAAAAGTCTAAGGTTACGACCAAGAAACCAGAAGAATGTGAACACGACGAGTCAGACACAAAACCCTGAAGAGGAATTTATGAAATGGGTCAGATTCGTTGGGAGCCTTAAACACTCAGTGTTCAAGGCAGCCAAGAACAAACTCTTCCCTTCATATACACTCACTGTTCATAAGAATCAGAACAAAGGTGACTTCACTAATATCCAAGACGCCATTGATTCTCTCCCTCTCATCAACCTCGTTCGTGTCGTCATCAAAGTTCATGCTGGAGTTTACCAGTAAAAGTATAACAACTCTTATATCAAGTAAATGGTCTTGAGTTTTGGTGTAATTACTAGTTTAATCAAAACATATAGTGGTCGATATTTCATCTTAATCTTTTTTTAATAAATAGGTCGATCTTTTTTTTTTTTTTTGTTAATTCTATGAGGTCGATCTTGCAGGACTATTATATAAATGAAGAAATTAATTGTATGTAGTACTTTTTGCAATTGATCAATACAAAATTGGTACCCACATCATCTTTAGCTTTATCTTCATTTTTATTTTATTTCTAATGTGTGGATGTAACTATAAGTGTTTCAGAATAAAAAAAAAGAATGTAACTATATTCTAACGTGCCTGAACCGCAGATTCTAGAGTTTTGTCTGTATACATTTTGTAGCTTTGCAATTTGTTTTGGCTCTATTTATGAAGTGATACCTTTGCATAAGCCAAAAAAAAAAAAAATCTGAAAAGAGTATTGCCAATAAAGAGATGTAGCAATCTCTCTCAAAATCAACACTACATGATCATGTGAAACCTATAACTTTGTAACACGCGTCAAAGGTGGAGTAAATGTATTATGTGCAACAAATTATTATTTTTTCCTAAAGCTAGTTTTCTTAGATCTATGATAACATGATTGAGAAAATATAATAATATTGAAAATGAAAATGGGTGTAGGGAGAAGGTGAACATACCCCCAATGAAGTCATTCATAACAATAGAAGGAGAAGGAGCCGAGACAACAATAGTAGAATGGGGAGACACAGCACAAACACCTGACTCAAGAGGCATTCCCATGGGCACCTTCAACTCTGCCTCTTTCGCCGTAAACTCCCCTTTCTTTGTTGCCAAGAACATCACTTTCAAGGTAACCATGCAACCATTACCATAGTTGTTGTGTTCACTTCCATTTGTATGGATAAGTTTTGAATCACTCTTAACGGACTTATATGTGTATGTAGAACACGACCCCGGTCCCTTTGCCTGGCGCGGTCGGGAAACAAGCCGTGGCATTGAGGGTGTCAGGAGACAATGCTGCATTTTTCGGGTGTAAAATGCTTGGTGCTCAAGACACTCTCTATGACCATTCGGGAAGACATTATTACAAAGACTGTTACATTGAGGGATCTGTTGATTTCATCTTTGGCAATGCCCTTTCTCTCTATGAGGTAAACATTCTATGTTCTATGTTGCTTGATTAGAGTCTATAGTATCTTGGAACATTCTCTACTCATTGCTCTAAAACGTGGTGTTTGATTAGGGGTGTCACGTGCATGCGATAGCGGATAAGCTAGGAGCAGTGACGGCGCAAGGGAGGAGCAGTGTGGTAGAGGACACAGGATTCTCGTTCGTGAACTGTAAGGTGACAGGGACAGGAGTTTTGTACCTCGGAAGGGCATGGGGTCCCTTCTCAAGAGTCGTCTTTGCTTACACTTATATGGACAACATCATCCTCCCTAAAGGCTGGTACAATTGGGGCGACCCTTCACGCGAGATGTACGTATAGACTTTACTACTCTTTGACCTCACTACTATTTTTTCTTTTAGTCACATGCATAGTCTATTCTACAACTTCTAGTGCTCCAAAATACTTACACTATCGTCATAATCATATAGAAACGTAAAGGTGTAGATAAATTATAGTAAAAAATGTGAGTTGTAGTAGATGAAAATAAAATAAAATGTGTGTTGCAGGACGGTGTACTATGGTCAGTACAAGTGCACTGGAGAAGGAGCAAACTATGCAGGGAGGGTAGCTTGGGCAAAAGAGCTCACTGACGAAGAAGCTCAGCCTTTTATTTCTCTTACCTTTATCGACGGCTCTGAATGGATCAAACTCTAACCATGCATAGTCTTTTCTTTTTTTCCTAGTTAATAGTATAATGTACATGTTCCCTTATAACTATATTATTTCTTAATAAGATAAATTCACAGGCTTATTTATGCACACGTCACAGTTTTTGTTAATCTTCTTTATTTGGTGTAATATGGTTGAATATGCATGAACAAAAAGAAAAATAACTTGATAAAAATATTGCTCTCAGTTTAGTTTCAGTAGTTCAATAAACTGAGAGTCAAGACAAAGTCATGTTAGAAGCTTACTTTAAACAGATCTTCAGTGTTGTGTCTTGCAATGGGGTTGAGCGTCAGCAAAACGCTGAGCCAATGGAGGAACCAATTCAATTCAGCAGTGTTTTCAACAGTACATCTTGTTGGGTTTGTGTGAGCCAATGTCCAACTCGTTATAGTCCGATTAGTACGATATTGTCCACTTTAGGCCTACTATGCAAGCCCGCATGAATTTACTTTTGGATTCCTTCCCAAAAGACCTCGTACTAATTAGAGTTGGACATCTCTTTATATATTAGACACTTCTTGTCTAAACTTCCAATGTGGGACTTTGTTTGATATCTCTCATTCTCCCCCTCAAACTAAGGACCACATTCATCTCGTGCATTTATCCTTTTAGCGAATCATCTTGGCACCATCTTGTACCGATAATCGTAGGGTTTCCTTTGAGAATGTTTCTCCCACAACATCACATGTTCCATGATCTTCTGACTAGTTTCTTGCCACAGACCTCCTCTTCCAACTTGAAGGGTCCCATTCCTACTCGAAGGGTATTTTGGTCTTCTTGCAGATTTTCGTCAAACCGCTCTGATACCAATTGTTGGGTTTGTGTGAGCCCATGTCCAACTCGTTATAGTCCGATTAGTACGATATTGTTCACTTTGGACCTACTAGGCAAGCCCGCATGAATTTACTTTTGGATTCCTTCCCAAAAGGCCTCGTACTAATTAGAGTTGAACATCTCTTTATATATTAGACACTTCTTATCTAAACTTCCAATGTGGGACTTTGTTTGATATCTCACACATCTCAGTTCGAATGCGCTCAAGCAAGCGCTGCATGCTTAATTGGCTCTGTCCTGCGGTGGAGGAGAGGAACGTGTGGTTGTTGTTGTTGAAAGCTCTCTACCAATCAGATGGTGTCCTCAGTTCAACTGAGTTGGCTCGGTCCTTTTTTCTGGAATTGGTTCAGTTATAGTCATAAAACAAAAGGTGTTTGTAATGATCAGTTGTCAGGTTAGGTATTACACATATGCCAACCGAACCTTTCACTCATTGTGGCTTTTGTCACTTGTGGTGACATAGGAATAGTGCTGGAAAGCCGGTCAAAGCTTGTGGGTTGAGTCATTTTTTTTACTTAAAAATTTGACCTGCAAAATCCGCAAGAAGAAAATGTTATATCCGCATTTGCTTTGCTTAATTTTGCGGGCCGCCGCAGAACCTGCGGATAATTATTTAAATAATAAAAAAAATTATTATTTTTAAAATAATAATATTAATAATATATTTATAATTAAAAAGTTTAGATATATTTAGTTATTAATTATTATTTTTAACGTAAAATTAGTATTTAAAAATAAAATAAAAACTTTTTTTCAGAGAGTTTTTTTTTGTGGGTTGAGAGTATCCGCGATTCAATTTTAACCAATCCGCATTTTCCCCGTATAAAATAGATCTAGTCCGCACCCGCACACACAATTTAATTTTTCAAAATTCTTCAACTTACATCCACTCCACGGCGAATAAAACAGGGTGAGACCCAGAGTTTACGAATTAGATTCCCAGGGTTACATAAGAAAAAAAACACATGATTAAAATAATAAAAGTATATATGTAATCAGTGGAAATTAAAGTATGTCACTTTCCTTTGTTTAATTTAAAGTTTAGCTAGCCTAGTTACCACGAACACCGCTTAATATTTTTAAAAGTATTTGCGAAGAAGAATATTATCAATAGTTACAAAGGTCAACTTCTATCTCCAATATGATGAATCTCAAGATCACCTAAAGAAACCAGACACTCCACTAATGTCGATAACAACAACATCTCTCGCCTTTCTTCTCGCTGCTTTATCTTACTTCCTCTTCTCTTCTCCACCAAAACCACACTTCCACACTCTTTTCCTCTCCTCTTCCTTCTCCGACAACTCTTCCATCGCCTTAAACCTCCGCACCCTCACGCGCCGCCCCCACATAGCCGGTTCACTAGCCAACGCTGAAGCTGCCGCCTTTGTTCTCTCTGCCTTCACCTCCTCCTCTTTCAAAACACACCTCGTCTCTTACCAAGTATCTCTAACATACCCAGTTCATCGCTCCCTCGTACTAACACACAAAGATTCAGCAAAGCCCATCACTTTCGCGTTAGAACAAGAACATGTCGGAGACAAAAACACTTACGCAAACGAAGTGACGCCTACGTTTCATGGATACGCTAAGTCAGGCAACGTGTCTGGTCCCGTGGTTTACGCAAACTACGGAAGAGTCCAAGACTTTGATGGTCTGAACGTCTCTGGAGCCGTTGTGGTCGCGAGGTACGGGAAGGTTTACAGAGGAGACATAGTGAGGAACGCGTACAAGGCGGGAGCTGTTGGAGTTGTGATATATACAGACAAGAGAGATTACGGCGGAGGAGATGAGTGTTTTCCGGTGAGTAAATGGATGCCTCCGAGTGGTGTTCAAGTGGGTACTGTTTATAACGGGTTAGGTGATCCGACAACTCCTGGGTGGGCAAGTGTTGATGGTTGTGAGAGATTGTCTGAGGATGCTGTGGAATTGAGCGGCGACTCCCCGGCAATACCTTCGCTGCCTATCTCGGCGGATGATGCGGAGGTGATTTTGGCGACTATTGTTGGAGATGTTGCTGATGGAGATGTTTATCCAGTGGGGCCTGGACCTGGGATCTTGAACCTGAGTTACATTGTGAGTTTATGGGTTTGTGTCTGTTTACTTGCTCGCTAGGACTTGTGGTACAAGTCGCAGATTGTTGTTCGTTTTAAAATCGCACAACTTTGCAGGTTGTAATTTTAAATGGCTGAAAATGGTGTTTATGTTTGTGTTTGTGTTTTTTTTTACTTTAAAAAGTTTGAACTTTGGGTTTGGTTTCAGGGAAAAACTGTTATAGCTAAGATTGAGAATGTTATTGGAGTGATTGAAGGTGAAGAAGAGCCTGATAGGTACCATTCACAATATGAGTGAAGCATTATGGTTGTGTTTGCAGATAGTTACTGACTTTGTGTATGGATGAGTTTGGTTAGATATGTGATTCTTGGGAACCATCGAGACGCTTGGAGTTTTGGAGCTGTTGATCCCAACAGTGGGACTGTGGTACTTTTGGAGGTGCGTTAAGTTTTGTATGCTGAAAGTTTTTTAATTTTTAAATGGTTACATTGCAATGAGAGAGAGATGTTGAACGTAATGTAGATTGCACAAAGGCTAGATAAGCTGCAGAGAAGAGGATGGAGGCCTAGACGGACGATTATTCTTTGTAATTGGGATGCTGAGGAGTATGCTCTGGTCTCTAGTCTCTACCTCACTTCTTATATGTCAACTTTTGTAACGTTGAGAAAAGTTTAATGTATATAGTTTATGTAGATTGGCTCAACAGAATGGGTAGAAGAAAACAGAGAGATGTTAGGTTCAAGAGCAGTGGCCTACTTGAATGTTGATTGTGCTGTATCTGGCCCAGGGTTCCGTGCTTCTGCGACTCCACAACTTGATGAACTGATCAAACAAGCGGCTAAAGAGGTACTTTAAAAGTCAATTTAAACAAGCATACAGGTGGGTCTTTTGAGTTTATCTTGTTATGGTAAGTGTTATCTGTTTCTATTACTATCTGCAGGTCAGGGATCCAGATAATACAACACAAACCGTCTATGATTCGTGGGTAGGATCAAGCAACTCTGGTGTGGTAAGTGAAGATACTAGGCTAGATTATGAAACCATTCTTGTCTTATGCTAAACTGATTTGTATTACTTGGTATGTGAAAGATCGGAAGATTAGGGGACTTGACATCAGACTACGCATCATTTGTGCAACATGTTGGCGTTCCAGCAGCTGACATGCGTTTTGGAGGAGGTTATGTCTGAACCAGCCCCTTACACTTAACACTAAAGATTATCCTGGTCTCTTGTTTAAACACTCGAGTCATAAGCTTTTGACTCATAAACAGGCTATCCAGTCTATCACTCTATGTATGATGACTTCACATGGATGGAAAAGTTTGGAGACCCTATGTTTCATCGACATGTGGCCATGGCTAGTGTTCTAGGTTTGGTCGCTCTTCGGTTAGCAGATGAGGAAGTCTTACCATTCAACTATGTCTCATATGCATCAGAACTCATGGTAACTTCTTTTGAAACATATGGTCAAAAGCAGTTACTGAGCAAATAGATTGTTGTAACGGTATTTGTCTACATGCATAAACAGAAAAGTGCAGAAGAATTGGAGAAGGAGAATCTAGGCCATAGCTTAGATGTTTCTCCGTTATTCAAATCAATCCAAGATTTATCTACAGCTGCTCAAGTGATACATATAGAGAAAGAGGTATGACTATGTTTGACAAATTCAACAAGTCACATTGGTTACTGAGAGTTAGCTTGACTGCACTGTGCAGGGAGTCAAGGGAGCTTTGAAAGTGAGAGAACTCAACGACAGGTTAATGATGGCTGAGAGAGCTTTAACAGACAGAGATGGACTTTCTGGAAGAACATGGTACAAGCATTTGGTATACGGACCAGCTAAGTATGATGAGTATGGGTCCAAATCATTTCCTGGAATTGATGATGCAATCGATAATGCAAAGAAGGTAAAGACTAAAGCTTCTTGGGAACATGTTCAACATGAGATCTGGAGAGTGTCTAGAGCTATAAGACATGCATCACTTGTTTTGAAGGGTGAATTGACATGATATAAGTTGCTTCCTTACATCACAATGTTATAAGTTGTCTCAACAAAAATTATTTTTCGTTCCCTAAGCTACTACATGAGTGTATTGGATTGTAATCGGCAGAGTACTTGTGTGTTGATGTTTTGGTGTTTCAAAACAAATATTAATATTTGGGACTCTCTACTTTAACATTTGATGAATGTAGAAACAAGCTTGTTTTTCATCGTTTTGCTTCCAAAGTAATGTAAAGTTATTTTGATGCATTCACTTATGGCTACAAAACTTAAATCAAGGTAAAATTTTTAGGGACCAATCAACGACCCTTAACAGCAAAAATATTAAAGTCTCAAACAGCTCCAATAATGCATGTGATCATGTATATGGTTAAAAAAGCAAATGAACACAATTCCAAAATTGTGTGTTTCGTTCTTCTCATCTTATTTTTGGTGCGCACTTCCAAAGATCACATACCAATGGTCTTTTGAAACTTTGTAATCTGGTTCAGGAAGATCCATGTCATCTGCCAAAAAGAAAACAGAGATCAACAACCATCTCAGAAACAAGCTTCAAGTGAAGGTATAAAAAATATCACTATTATCATACATACCATGACGTGAGGGGCGATCCTGACGCAGTAAACAGGGAAACCTGTGTAGAATTTTAGAGGTCCTCCTGATTTTAAGGTTTGCATCGCACAGTCTAGCGAACCCGTGTATGGATATTTACCCTGAGCGTCGGGTTGCATTTTCTGGATCTGTGTTTTGACAAAGTCAAATGGAAGACTGCAAGCCGCAGCGCAGAACCCGGAAACAGCACTTGCTCCTGCCCAAAGAGAACAACCATCAAACTAACTCAGAGGCCTATTTACGTAGGAATACATTACCACAAGACAATACTGTCAAGGCTTCTTGTTTTTAAGTTTAGAGCAGAACTACTGTATCTAGTTTAGAGAGCTGAAGGGTTAGAAGGGAGGGAGCAAGGGGAATGCATTCGGATCAGTTTGGGCATGGTCGAGAGTATAGAGACTCCTCACTAAGTTTTTTTCTCTAGTCTACTTCTTTAACAGATTAGATTAAGACAAAGAAACAGCTCTGCAATCACTGATCAGTAGATTACGTGCCGTAAATGTAAATTCACATGACGATTTTGTGAATCCTTGTCTCTAAATGCCATCTACATTTATTTGAAGGCGTAGTAGAAAAAATAGTTTTCTTACTGTATGAGAGACTGAGAAGAGCAGCTTACCTACGACTGTGGATGTCTCCCCAAGACCGAGATTATCTCTCATGTATTCAGCAGTTTGATCATAAGATGCAAGCATTCCCATGTTCAAAGCCATTGCTCTGACCACAGTGGGACCACAACCTTTCCAAAGTGCTAATACTCCTTCATCAGCACTAATACGGTAAAGCGCATGGAAAGCATTGGTATAGTTCCTGCGCTGAGCTAACGGCAAAGTATTGTCAGCTTGCATTCTGATAAGCGCTAAATCAGCTGGACTACCAACGCAAGCACCAATAGCACCCGCTGTAAGACCACATAGAGCCTTCTGATACAGCGGTAGTGGCTTCCCATCGTTGGCCTCACTTGCTTTTGCAGTAAGCATCCTGATAATTCACAATCACACTCCATGATTAGTACAAGAGAGGTGATAAAAAAGTAATCATCTCAAGTAACCCACAAATGATAAACTTACTTGAATGATCCAAGACGTGCTGTGGTGTAAGTTGCTTGCCTCAGCAAACCAGCAGATAATCCCTAATTTCAAAAACGAAGTCAAATAAGCACTAAAGATATCTTCACAGCAGAAAAGGGGCAAAACTAATGTTGTGGTTAGCAAAACAGAGAAAATACTGTTCGCTGTGAAATAAACTGAGTAACAGATCATCACAGATCAACCAGATGAACATACAAGAACCTGTTCATGAACTACCAAAAGAAAACATCCTACCTCTTTAATATAAGAAAATTCATCAAGATAGAACGAATCCAAAAACCAAAAAAATAACAATCTTTACCTTGTAAAAAGCAATGAAATCAACTGAGCATACATACAACATCAAAAGATCAACCAGATTAACATATAAGAATCTGTTAATGAACATCAACACCATTTTTTTCTTCTTTTTTTTTGCATCAACACCAAAATTACCAATAGAAAACATTCCTCATGAATATAAATAAAAATGCAGCAAGATAAATCTAATAAAAATCCAAAAGAAAATATAATCTGTACCTTGTAGAATGCACCGATACCTTCATTCTTCAACATGGTAGTGGTCACACTGGCTGCAGATCCTTGACCTAGTTGAATCCTCACCTTCACCAAAAAAAATAAACACATGTATCAGTTCATTAGATTCACATCACTCAACATTCAATGTTCAAAAAATCGTTAGGCAGTGATTAAGCGACTAGGCGGATTTTTAGAACACTGACTCAAATCATGTAAACACAGATGAAGGATGGTACATTGTGATGCACTTAGGAGTGTGTAATTCAAATAAAAAATCCAGATCTGAAATTCAAACATTTCATCTAAACATATCAATAACAACAGTTCATATACAAATCGAAAACCAGATCTGAGAGAGAATCCACTCGGATCTGACGAACAAATCTGTGAATATCAGAAAATGAGATCAAGCAAGAAGTCTACTCATAACAGAGCTTCTACGAGGAACGTACCTTGATCATGTCGATGGGCTGGATAACGCAAGTGGCGAGCATACCGGAAGCACCGCCATTGACGAAGGGCTTCACGGTATTCCAGACACCGATCGGAGCAACTTTCTTCTCCTCTGTCATCTCCTTTTTTTTTGGTTTGGGGATCGGAAGGCAACGAGAAGAAGAGAGGTTCCGCAGAGAGAAGTAAGTAAAGCTATACGTGCTTGCTTTTATATTATCAACACTGCCCCAACTAAACTTAACTAAACCGCACCAATTATTTGGATATTTGGTTTGAGATCTAAATCTATTTTGTCTCGGTTTTATTAGTAAATCCGTAAGTATTTATTACGCACTCACTTGACTCTCGTTGATAAATGTAATCAATTTTAAAAATTAGATAAGGACGTCCGTTTCTAATTTTTTTAGTCCTCAAAGTTGTTTTTTCTTTTCTTTTTTAAATCAAAGTTGAAATCTATACTATTTTTTGCAAATTAATTTTTCGCATTTGAGTTTACACGTTAAAAATTAGAATGTTTAATATTAATTATACCTTTAATGATAAATATATAAATTAGCTACAGAATATTTTTTAAAATTTTATAAATAATTAAAATTAATAATAATAATAAAAAAATTATCCAAAATCTAAAAATAAAATAAAATAAAAAGATAGTTCTTCTAACTATTTCGTTGTTATCTGTAAATTTTTTTTAATAAAAAACCAAAAATTTTAAAAACAAAAAACACATAACTAAATATTAATCAAGTAAAATTCTTAATTTTCTATAATTGAAAAATAATATTGAGTGATTTTTAAGATTTATTTCTATATAATGAAAATATTGTGTAAAATAACTTTTAAAAACATATAATAAGTAAAAAATTCAAACAAAAACATAAATAATAATTTATCATTATATTTTTTTAATTAGTAATACATGTATTAATAAATAACTGTAAAATGTACTTGCTTCATGCGCCTGCCAAACACCTAATTTGTTAGTATTCTTTGGGTACAATGGAATTCTAAATTTTAAATAGATTTTTTGTAGTTGAATTTTGTTCATTAAATAAAAAAATTGGCAGTTTTCACGACGTAGTACCTAGTGGACCAGTAAAGTTTTAGATTCCATTGCAGTTTGATAATATTGATGCCAATGTATGAAAAGCTCTTCAACAACAAGCTTGTGACTGGTGTTACAATTAGAGAGGGGGGAGGGGAAATAAAAATACAAGAGGAAATAAAGTGTAAAAACTAGAAAATTGGTAATCTAAAACCATCTCCAATGATGCTTCACTCTTCATTTTTTTTTGTTTTAACTGTATTTCAACGTTTTCTTCACTTCTTTAAATTTTGAAGAATTAAACAGTATTTCTTCAAATTTGAAGAAATATTTTTTAATTCTTCATTTTTTAAGATGAACCTTTTTATTTAGAAACTAATTCTTAACTTTAACTTTTTTTAATTTATACTTAAATAAATTACAAGTATCATTGTCACTCAATTACTTTCAAAGTTTACATTATTATTTTCATCTAATTAGATGTCAATAACGAAAAGCATGAAAATATTAATTTTCGAAAATTTTATGTCGATTTGGAAGAATTTATAATAAAAAAATTATTTTTCATTTTGAAATGTTTTGGTTAATCATTTAAGAGATGTATCTATTTTAGTGTTTCTTTATAAAATCTAATATTTTTGTTTATTATTTATGTTATGTGTAGTAAGTGTATCATAGAATAATGTTTAACTTATAAAAATAATAATAACTATTAAAACAAAATAATGGGTTAAATTAGTAAATTTTTAAAAAATATAAGGTGTTATTAATAATTAATTATAAAGTGGTGATAGAATATACTTGGAATAATTTTTTTGAAAAAAAAATGAAGCAAACTATTGGAGAACATAAAATTAGCCATTGGAGAGGCAATAAGTAAATATTATTCTCATTTACAAATCATGAAAAAAAAACAAAATTTCTCATTTTGGCTTTTTTCAGAAGACATTTTTCCATAAAGGAATACTACATGGCATAACATGAATGGTATATCATAAAGACAAATACATGAACACCATGTGACATGGCCACTTAATGAATTTCCGACCGATCATATTTTTTAGATGAAGAAATAAATGGACATGCAAGAAGATGATTAAGAAGGTTTGGTTTGGTACAACAAAAGCTTGATAATGAACACTGGAACTCACAATGGTCGCTCTACCAATGAATTCAACCAAACATATTATCCACAATAATCATAACTCTTTGGTTGCACATTGGTTGAGAGAAGAATGTATCAGTAGTCTTCACCTTCATCTTCTTCGTCGTCTCCACCTTCAGCACCCACTTCTTCATAATCTTTCTCCAGTGCCGCCAAGTCTTCACGTGCCTCTGAAAATTCACCTTCTTCCATTCCTTCACCAACGTACCAGTGCACAAACGCCCTCTTCGAGTACATAAGATCAAACTTGTGGTCGATCCTTGAAAACACCTCTGCAACTGCTGTGTTGTTGCTGATCATGCAGACAGCTCTCTGAACCTTAGCTAGGTCGCCTCCAGGAACAACTGTTGGAGGTTGGTAGTTGATTCCACATTTGAATCCAGTCGGACACCTGCAAAACAAAAGAACAGTGTTTACATAAAACAACATGAAGGTAAGGAAAACAATAGCAACTTGTTCCAATCTGTGGATCATACCAATCAACAAACTGAACAGTCCTCTTTGTCTTGATAGTACCAACAGCAGCATTAACATCTTTAGGAACAACGTCTCCACGGTACATCAAACAGCAAGCCATGTATTTCCCATGCCTCGGGTCACACTTGGCCATCATGCTAGCTGGCTCAAACACTGCATTAGTGATCTCAGGGACTGAAAGCTGTTCATGGTAAGCCTTTGCTGCAGAGATGACCGGAGCATAAGACGACAGCATGAAATGAATACGGGGATACGGGACAAGGTTGGTCTGGAACTCGGTGATATCCACATTGATAGCTCCATCAAACCTCAACGATGTTGTAAGGGATGAGATGATCTGGGATATCAACCTGTTCAGGTTCGTGTAGGTAGGCCTCTCGATATCTAGGGATCTGCGGCAAATATCATAGATGGCTTCGTTATCCAAGAGGACAGCTACATCGGTATGTTCAAGTAGGGAATGTGTTGAAAGAACACTGTTGTAAGGCTCCACAACAGCAGTAGAAACCTGAGAACAAAAAGGCAATGAACCAAAACCAAGGAAGACTCTAAAACTAGACTAACATTCACTGTAATAACTAGGGGTGGGCGTTCGGATACCCGTTCGGGTTCGGATCGGGTATTTCGGATTTTCGGGTATTTCGGTATAGAGGTATAGAACCCGTTCGGGTATTTTTGTACTTCGGGTCGGGTTCGGGTATTTTTAGTTCGGGTTCGGTTATTTCGGATCGGGTTTTCGGATATTTACATTTTGAAAGAAAAAAAATTAAAATTTTCATTTCTCAAGTTTCTTGTATATAAAAATATAAATTTCACTTAATTAATTTTTTATTTTTGATAGATTGAATGATTAATATATTTGGAGATAACATTTCAAAAAAAAAAGACACTAATTTCGTTATTATTTTTAAAATTTAGATATCACTTTTGTTAATGCATGAAACAAAAAGCTTGTCATACATTTAAAGTGAGCATCAAATCTTTTTATTCGTAATTATATGTATATTATGTGATTTTAAAGTATGTATAACATCAATATATAAATATTTTAAATAAATTGAGATATATAAACTAAAAATATAAGGTATGTATACATATGTTCGGTTAAGGATGTTAAAATATGTAATTATCTACGGGTTTACCAAAACTCATAAATAGTGGGTTGGGTTTTTACCTGACAAATATTACTTTAATATTAAATGGGTTGAACATGGATACATATGTTGAAACCTATATTTAAGTTGAGTAAATACAAAAAGGTAATGTGCATCCATGAATTCTCAGTTATATAAAATAAGTTTTCTCACCATTTTTAGTAAATTAAATACTCATAATGTACTTTCACCAAAAAATTATTGTTTCAACCAAAACCGTTGAATCTTGTTTTTCCGCTAAATCAAAATATTAAAATAAATATTTTTAAAAAAGAAATTCTATTTTTGTAACCAGTCAAATTCTAGTTACCAAATGAAATTTTCAAAACATATAAAATGGCAACTTGGATATCCATAGGTGAACTCATGTTTTATAGGGTTCTTGTATGGATTTGAGTTACAAGTCTAATGTTTTAGAAATTGGTGCAAAATGGGTTGAGTATTGTGTGAGTTTGGTTGGGTTGGATAAATTTACTCCATATTAACATCCCTATATATATATATATTGCCAAAGAGAACTTACATTACTTTGAACAAACAAACCATTGAGTTACATTTGATACGTGTGGTTGGAGTGTTGAATGAATTAAAGTATAGGTTAACCATGATATTATAGTATTATGTTTATAATACAGCGATTGAAAGAGATCACGGGTATTATTAACAGCGAGGAGCTGCAAACGAGCATAAAACTAACTAAAAGTAGCCCATAATTTTGAGATACTTAAACCACATTCATCTATTAGTCCGATTGGTATAAGGTCATCGAGATCTAGGTATTGCAGCACATGACACACGTCCATAAAACCAATAATATATACGAGACAATGCAAGCCGTGACCCATGTGTACGGGTGGGCACAGGTGAATAATATTGTATTTTTAAGTATTTGTGATTTGCTTCGTATTTTACGAATATCTAAGTTTTCGATTTGTTTTTGTTTGGAGAATTATAGATATTTGACTTTTTGGATATCTGTGAACTTTTTGGATATTTGCAAATATTTACGGATATCTTATGCACTTTTTAATACAAATAAATATAAAATAATACATAAAAAACAATTCCAAAACTATATTTAACAGAATATAAAAAATAGTGAAATTATATCTCCCATATTTTTTTAAAAAATAATCAATTTTCTAATAAAACACAAAAGTTTAGAAAAATTGTAATTTTTACAAAAATTAATATTCTTTAAATAAGTGAATACCTTTATAAGTATTTTTAGAAATAAAATTAATAAAAATATATGTAAAATAATAATTATATAAAATTATAAATTTAAAACTCTATATATAATTATTTATATATATATATCTATTTCTATAAAAATCGGAGCGGGTCAGATATCCGACTCTAATTTTTTTAATATTTGTGGTTTACTTTATTTTTAATGGATATTAAATTTTAATATTTGCTTTGCTTCGATGACTTACGGATATCCAAATTTTACGGACTGAATCGAAACAAATAACAAATTAAAGCAAATTTAACGAATAAAAACCAATAATATATACGAGTATATGTGTGTTATGACGTCAATGTACGACAACCACTTAATTTCTTCCCTTTAGATATTTGTTCAATGTAAAAAAACATTTGATTTTAGTGGTCATTCATTTAATTTCTTACTATTCATCTTTATTGCACGTACAATAATGTTCTTTTGGGGCTATTCAATTTCTCTCTCTTATTAAGTTCTTAGGACATTTCAATCTCCATTTCATAATTTACTTCATAATAGAATGAGAAATGAAGTGATGAACAAGAAATAAAATATCACTCTATAATGGAGTAATGCTTTTATTTTTTACTTATTACTCTATTTCCTATTCTATTTTTGAGTAAAATGGAGTAAATTATGGAATATGAATGGAAATGCTCTTATAGAATTAGAATAAACTTGTTTTAGATTTTCTTACATCATGAATGCTATCTTCTGATATGCAGTTCACGCATGGAGATGCAGTTTTGTCACACTGCAATTACCTGAGCAAGATATATGTTGCTGAGTTGCTGACCTTGTGTCCTGATTAGGTATGAGCATTTAACCTTAGTTATTATTTAGCTATGCAGTTGTACTTTGTCTTAGTTATATCTCGACTTTAAACACCCGGTTCAACAACTCCTATTCTCTATATAGGAACAAGTTACCTACCAGTATTTTTATAGCCCACGTGACTAAGAAGAAAAAAGAATATTAAATTAATAGCTTAGCAATGAACCAGCACATGGACACAAGGGCACATGCTAGCCAGCACAAGAACAAACATCCCTAGCCATCGTCATGCCCTCGGAACAACCCATTAAAACCTGTCGTATTTAGTTCAAACCAGACCAGTTTATCCCTCCGTATCCCTGCACATCTATATTTAAAACTATACTTTATGAGATGTTTTGAACTTGGGTTTATTATGGTCACTTTTCTTGGAAGCTGGCGAGTCTATACGGATTCAATAGATCTTGTAATCGTTTATTTTGATTCACTATATTCAAAATAATTATCCAAACAATTATTTAGATGTTATTAGTTTTCCCGTTATATTTACGGATCATAGTGGTTGTTAACATTTGGCAACATATTTTTTTTTGTTACGTATTGTTTAGTAACATATGAAAAGGCAACCCACCCATTTCTACACACACCTATTCGGTTTAAACTAATCAGACATAAATAAAATTATAATTATCTTGGCTATCAGCTGGTCTTGAATCAGCCCACTAAACTAAAACGATTAACCACAAATCTCAACTAGATAGTTAATCCCGCTGTCTATCTTAATTACTCGTGCTTAACCCAATTTAATCAACTCATACAGGTTGATAATTCCCATTTTCCTAATCATTTATGGGTCGTCTTCACCCACTCGACCAAGTCAGCTAACTAGCCGTAACTTAGCCCCACTCGTGAAAACTATTTATTTCAAATTTTGAAGACATTAAAGAGAATCAAAATAATAGCGGTCATGAATGAAAATATCTGCAAGTTACTAAATACAGAAATTAACATTAAAGAGAATCAAAATCATATAACAATATCCTAATAATTACACTCCAAAAGTAAGCCATTCTTAAACCGAAAATATCGGTTTGATTCGGTTAAGTTTATAAAAAGACTCCTAAAGCCGGTTTAGTTACAAACCGGGGATAAAAATATCAAACCGGCCAGATCTAGATCTAGATCCACATAAAAATATCACACCCTTATCATAAGGCCAAGGCTGTCACTAAAATTGGCGGACCCCAACGAATTATCAAATCCCATTTAATAAATACTCCCAAAAAGTTAATAATGAAAAATAAGATCTCATTTCCTCCGCCGAAGATCGAAGAGTTAGGGTTTCTCTGTGAGGAAGAAGATGAGAGAGATCATAAGCCTTCACATAGGTCAAGCTGGGATCCAAGTGGGGAACTCGTGTTGGGAGCTTTACTGCCTCGAACATGGGATCCAGCCTGATGGCATGATGCCAAGGTATATTATTCTAACCTAATTTTGCAATTTCGATTTTGATTTTGAGAGACGAAGCCTAACATTTAGGGTTCCTTGGGCAGTGATAGTACGGTTGGTGTAGCGCACGATGCTTTCAACACCTTCTTCAGCGAGACTGGCGCTGGAAAGCATGTTCCTAGAGCTGTTTTCGTTGATCTTGAGCCTACTGTTATCGACGAAGTACGTACCGGAGCTTACCGGCAGCTTTTCCATCCGGAGCAGCTTATCACTGGGAAAGAAGATGCTGCTAACAACTTCGCCAGAGGCCATTATACCGGTGAGATACCTTTTTCTTGTTTTTCTTTTGAAGTTTTGCAAAATGGTCCTTTAATTTTTATGTAATTGCAGTTGGGAAGGAGATTGTGGACCTTTGTCTTGACCGTGTGAGGAAACTTGCTGACAACTGTACTGGCTTGCAAGGCTTCTTAGTGTTTAATGCTGTTGGTGGTGGAACTGGTTCTGGTTTGGGTTCTCTGTTGCTAGAACGTTTGTCTGTTGATTATGGAAAGAAGTCTAAGCTTGGCTTCACCATATACCCTTCTCCTCAGGTACTTAAACTCATTAGTTATTACAGTGAATGTTAGTCTAGTTTTGGAGTCTTCCTTGGTTTTGGTTCATTGCCTTTTTGTTCTCAGGTTTCTACTGCTGTTGTGGAGCCTTACAACAGTGTTCTTTCAACACATTCCCTACTTGAACATACCGATGTAGCTGTCCTCTTGGATAACGAAGCCATCTATGATATTTGCCGCAGATCTCTAGATATCGAGAGGCCTACCTACACGAACCTGAACAGGTTGATATCCCAGATCATCTCATCCCTTACAACATCGTTGAGGTTTGATGGAGCCATCAATGTGGATATCACCGAGTTCCAGACCAACCTTGTCCCGTATCCCCGTATTCATTTCATGCTGTCGTCTTATGCTCCGGTCATCTCTGCAGCAAAGGCTTACCATGAACAGCTTTCAGTCCCTGAGATCACTAATGCAGTGTTTGAGCCAGCTAGCATGATGGCCAAGTGTGACCCGAGGCATGGGAAATACATGGCTTGCTGTTTGATGTACCGTGGAGACGTTGTTCCTAAAGATGTTAATGCTGCTGTTGGTACTATCAAGACAAAGAGGACTGTTCAGTTTGTTGATTGGTATGATCCACAGATTGGAACAAGTTGCTATTGTTTTCCTTACCTTCATGTTGTTTTATGTAAACACTGTTCTTTTGTCTTGCAGGTGTCCGACTGGATTCAAATGTGGGATCAACTACCAACCTCCAACAGTTGTTCCGGGTGGTGACCTAGCTAAGGTCCAGAGAGCTGTATGCATGATCAGCAACAACACAGCAGTTGCAGAGGTGTTTTCAAGGATCGACCACAAGTTTGATCTTATGTACTCGAAGAGGGCGTTTGTGCACTGGTACGTTGGTGAAGGAATGGAAGAAGGTGAATTCTCAGAGGCACGTGAAGACTTGGCGGCACTGGAGAAAGATTATGAAGAAGTGGGTGCTGAAGGTGGAGACGACGAAGAAGATGAAGGTGAAGACTATTGACACATTCTTCCCTCAAGCAATGTGCGACCAAAACCTTTCTTCAAATTTCTACTTATGATTATTGTGGATTGCATGTTTCTTTTTAATCTTTGTACAATATTCGTTGCACTTTATACGTTGTCCGGTGTTTCTATTGTGGTTCAATTCATTGGTAAAGTTCCAGTGTTCATTATCAAGCTTATGTTGTACCAAACTTTCATCTTCTTACAATGTCCTTTCTTTGTAGAGATGTGTTCTACTTTACATGAATTGAAAAGGAAATGTTAGATGAGATGATCATAGAGGGCAGAAGAGTTGTGAGAGTGAAGGGAGATCCCAAATAGGATCTGTAGGATCGAAAATCGCATATTCTGGATTCATGTTGTCGTAGTAAGAGGTAGCTCCATTCATTGCATATAGGGATGCAGAGATCTGTCTCTCTATATCAGCTAGACCCAAATGTTGATCGGTTGAGTTTGGATTGTTGAGATGTCCATGTGTTTCATCACCTCCATGAGTCAATGGAACCTGATGGTTGAGTCCAGAGACGAAGGGACAAGAGTAAGGAAGGTGGACAGTTTCGGTTTCTTGTTGTAAAGACTGATGAGTCAGGGCGGTAAACATCATTGAGTGGCATCATTGTGGCCGTGGGACTAGTAGCAGTCGAAGTGTAATTGATGTTGCATTCCGCGAAAGAAGAGATGGGTTT
The DNA here is from genome assembly GCA_905132885.1 of Moricandia moricandioides. NCBI lineage: Eukaryota > Viridiplantae > Streptophyta > Magnoliopsida > Brassicales > Brassicaceae > Moricandia > Moricandia moricandioides. Next base: position 36,364 of record CAJHQQ010001653.1, read on the forward strand.
GTGTTGTTGCTTTTGTTGTTGTTGTTGTTTCATGCACTGCTTCTGGTGAAGGAGGTTTCTGATCTTCAAAGACAATTGAGAGTTGTTTGGAAAATGGTTTGCAAAATTAGTGCGAGTATTGGAGCCACGAAGGAGACAGGCAGCTTCATCATAGGCTCGAGCAGCTTCTTCTGCTGTTTCAAAGGTTCCAAGCCACATTCGTATCTTTTGTGTCGTGTCTTTGATCTCTGCCACCCATTTTCCTGATGGCCTTTGCCTAACTCCAACGAACTTGTTGGTCTTTTTGTTGTTGCCTTTGCTCTTTTCTTTTGTTTTCTGCTTTTCGGTTGTTTTTTGTTCCATTTTCTTTGTATGAATCTAAGTACAGAGATGGTAGAAACATATAAGTATTTATAAGGATACATGTTTCACTTTTGTTCTCGTATGTTTTGGGGTCAAGTCTTAGTGGGTGCCTCGTTTTCTGAAGACTTGTTCTTATTATTTATATGTAATGATGCAGATGTTTTATGTTTTGTGGGTTCCATGATTTAGTTACATGCGCACCATTTTCTAATTTCTTAATATAAAAATGAAATTACAAAACAAAAATTTATGTTGTGTTTATTGCTTCTCAAGACAGATTCTAACAAAGTCACATATTAGTGGAAATCTTCTGAGAGCAACCTCAATCACGGTTTCTAGTTCTGGGATACTCAAAATACATATATATACATATATATATTTATATTAGTATTTTATTTTTAGGTTTTAAGTTTACGAGAAATTTAACCCAAAACTTTTCTGAATAAATATTTTGGATTAAGTTTCCCGTAAAATTAAGAACCTCACAATTAAATATTAATATAAATATATACATACACATATGTGTATTTTGAAAATCCTAAAGCTAGAATCTCTTGTTGAATGTGCTTTAAGAAGCTTACTATATGGAGTGTGTCTTAAAAATCTTAACATTAAGTAGACAACAATTAACCAGCAAAAATGGTTTCCAAAGATTTTCTTCACTTTCTTTTTTGCTCACAGTTGTTAAAGGAAACGAACAGAAAGCTATTGACAAGTTTTTTTTTTGATAACTCAGGAGTAGATCACATATTCAAACAGATCCAAACTACTTTTTTGGGGCGCATGATCCACAGGTAGGCTCGTTATCCTGTTGCTCTCCCTCCTTCTCCTAAACCCCAACCACAAGCTGCCTTCTACTACAGGAGGTCTCCACCAGCACCCCATAGACATGGAAGAGTGTATCCACCTCCTCCTTCCCGACCATGGTGGTGGTATTAGAGGCGTTAAGAAACATGCAATGCAAGTGGCTGATCCCCTATATATTAATTGAGGATCTTTTAAAAAGATGTAACTTCAAGTTTGTACTAATTAAAAAATAACCCAATTTTATGTGGCACTTGTGTATATCTTTCAAATCCTAATTCTAGAGCACTTTATATAAACTATAGTTTAAAAATTATACTCTCTAGCAAAATAATATATGTAGGCTATAGTTGGTCGCATATTTTTATTGTTTCTCAGACATTCCTTAAATAAAACCTACGGAATTTCCTAATGTGGTTAAAATATATATAGTAATTAATGATTTTAAATAATAAAGATTTGATAACAATATGTATTTTTTATCATTTTGTTTATTTCTTTATTATTAAAAAAATTACATAATTACATTAATCATATAATAAAAATCTAGATTTTTTGTATATGTTGTATTCTGAATTTTTCAAAACGAGTGTAAATTACTAAAATTGTTAAAAATCTCACATTAATATTTTATGATTAAGGTTTAAAATTTTTTTTATATTAAGATACAATGAATATAAGATCATATGAAGAAATAATTTTATGTGAGACTAATATATAACGTTTGTCACATAGTTTCATAACTATATATCATAGCAACAATCGCTTTTAATTTTTTTTGAAAAAATTAAAGTACATAAGAATCAACCCGAACTAGACCCGTAAAGATTCGATCGGAACAAAATCAAATCAGATCCGTAAAAATCTGCAAAAATAATCAGATTTTACAGTATAAAAATATAAATTTTAAATAAATATTGAGATAAAGACCAAAATAGACCAAAAAAAGTTTTTGTCCCAAAAATAGCACCCAAAGAGAAAAATGACCAAAATGGACTTTATTAAATGATGTAAATATATATTTATACATTTGGGTTAATTAATCTAAACTTAGGGTTTAGAGTTATGGGGTGGGGGTTTTGGAGTTGATTTTTAAAAATTAAAAAAATTTAAAAATATTAAAATTTTCAAAATAAAAAAGGCCTATTTTAGTCATTTTTTCTTTCAAGTGCTATTTTTGTGACAAAAATTTCAAAAAAAGCTATTTGAGAGATTTGTCCATAAATATTTCACCATGCGTAAGGTGCAGGTCTTATCCTAGTAGATTGTTATTTGAGAAGTTTGCCTGAAAACATTACGAGTGCATTAAAGTTGTCTTAACTTTGTCATGACGTTTCTCAGTTTGTTGAATTTTCCCCATTTTCTGTCATGTGGGTTTTGTAGTGTGACTGAGGCTTCTTCATTCGATCAGTTTGTTTAACCTTTATTAATTGTATATTCCAAATCTTGTTAACTAAATATCAAAATGACAGTCTTTGTTCTTATACAGATTTTCAAAGAGATATTTATACTATTATTTACGAAGTAAATTTTCACTTTCGAACTTTCACATTAAAGTTAAAGTGGTTAAAGTCAATGATACCTTTAATAAAATATTTATAATTTATAATATACTAAAAAGGAATTTTATATTATAAATATTAGATTTATATGTTATGTTAAATAATTGATTATAAATTAATATAATAAAAATTTTAATAAAAACATATTTTTCAGAAAATAAATAAAATAATTTTTATATTTTTTTGTTATCTAAAAATAATATTATAACAACATGATAATTCTTATATATAGTTTGATTTTATATAAAATTTCTTTTTTGTTTCTAAAAATAATATTATTTTATTATAAAATTTAAAAATTAAGGTATAAAACAATTTACAATTAAATATTAATCAAGCAAAGCATTTACATAATATATTTTCTAAATATTTTTAATATGTAAGTGTTTTAAGATTTCAAAACAACAATAAACATATATATTTTGATGATTTTTTTTATCAAATATAAATAACTGGACGTTTAATTTTGAAAACATAATAATAACTTATCATTCAGGTTTTTAAATTAATAACACATACACTATTCATAACGAAATTATTCCGCAAAACACCTAATTTAATACATAAGCCACATTTCACTTGCACCAAAAAATTTTCTTATTAAAAATCAAGATTGAATACTGTAGAATTCTTTATTTTGTTGACTTGATCCATATCTTTAAAGCGTGAGTTTATATACAACCACAAAAACGTGTAAAAAACCTGAATTGTATGCTTATCAGACTACGAAAACATTCTTATTGGAATAGGAAAAAATATGATTTCCACATTTTCTAATTATATTCTCACTACTCCCCTTCATGTTCTTCACGTTGGAACATGAAGATTTTGTGGGCTTCCCTGTGTGGGTGTGGTTCACTTTGTGAGATTGCGAAAGGTTTCAAGTCAATGGCTTACAGAGCACCCCAAATATTTTCAACGCCATTATAACAACCCTGAAGCCAAAGACAAGGTATACACAAATTCTTGGCCGAAGCCAAGTGGCTTGGCACGACACGGTCCAAAAGACGGTTTAGTGAAGGCGGGTGAATGTTAAGGACCAACTGATAGAGTTTACAAATCTGTAACTCTAAGAATCAAATGTAAAGAACCGTAAGATGTATGAGAGCTTGAAGTACGAAGACGTTTACATTCTCATGGCGAGTATAAAAGCTTCATCGATCTCATGGCGATCGAGAGATGACTCATGGTGTCAATCTACAACAACATTCAAGAGTAATTGTCAGCATCACTGAAGCCCAACTCATATACTTAGTCTTCTTTATATTTCAAGTCTCTTCTTGTCCACGCCAGCAGTTCATTTGGCTTCTTCATTTTAAGTACCTATCACCGACCCCTCAACATAATGGACTTATGTTTAGATAGTTGGAATAAAGCCAACTTTTTGGTGACACCAACGGATCACAAAGGAAATTGCAACATCCCGAAACCTTCACTTAGTGTGGTGTACTGGTGAGCATCTATGGGAAATGCTCATCAGAAAAATCTGAATGCTTGAAGAATGGTGGGACAGTGATGCCAAATGATAGGAAGGATGAGATTCCCATGTAGCTAGAACGAAAATTTGACCGATATAAAAAAACAAAAAGATAGTTTCAATCTGGAAAAAAGCCAAGATATTTTTAATGGCAATGAGAGAAGAATAATCACTCCAAAATTCTCACTTGCATACAAAAAAACAAAAAAAAAATCCAAAAATCGAGACCATTTCTTTATGTTTCAGTTTCTCGTATAAAGCACCAAAATCTTCATCACACCCCAAAACTCAGAAGCCAACCCAACACCAAACCTTTTGTGTTTTTGAGGAATCATTTCCCAGTTGACACTCTTTTCACTAACAATCCCTTCCTTCGTCCTAATATACATTTCAATTTATAACTTATGAAGGATAGATAGAGACCCATTCATCATCCCCCCCTCCAAAAAAAAAAAACAAATTTTGAAAAATGCAAAAGAAATGTAGTAAACACAAAAAATGCAAAACTGATGACGCTCACAAAACTGAGACACGCGACATGGAATGAATTTGTTTTAGGAGGAAAGCAAGGATTGGAGAGCGAGCTGCTGCTCGGGTTTCAATGTTGACCATACTGAGGCCAATGCCGATTGTGGCAGTGTTTGCTGCAGTTGCCTTATTATATTCACCATTCGACCTGCCGTCTCTTCTGTCACCACTTCTTTCCTTGTAACCACCTGCCCATCCAATCACATACATTGTTTTTTTTTCAATAAAGTACAAAAGATCAACGAATGAAAAAATGTCTATAAGAAGCGTCATTATTTACTCGAACCTCAGCAAATACTGTTAAGATTTTTGGTAGGTACTGGTTATTGGGTCCTAAAAGGTCCACATCTTGCCTGTACGTTGTTATCATCATCATCAGCCGTTTTAGACACTAAACAAGAAGCCTAGTCATATTAGAATACAAACCCCCTTTTGATTACCTCTCAACCATTGAGCAGAGCTGATCATGAACCACTTTGGCTTCCATGACATCATTACTTATGGGTAAACAGTTCAACCACGCAGGAAGTACCTAATATTACCCAAAACAACTTAACTTGTTGATGATCAAAAGCAACCACATGAATTCGTGCTGAGCAAGCAGCTGGAGATGGCGAAACCTTAGATAGATATCATAAGCTACCTGAGATGAATCGATACTGTCACGGTGAAATTGGCAGATCTTTCCCACAGCGGATACAGCATTATCATATGCCATTGCATTTTCAGACTGCCGAGCATTTGGATGCTGTATCACAACATTTAATCTTGACAGGGCCTCTGTTGAAACAAAACAAAAAAAACATGTGTTACTACTTAGCTGCAAAGAATGTATTGAACCCCCAAGAACTACCAATGGGGAAACGTATTTCATACCTCCAACAAGAGGCTTGAATACAGACCCGCCAAACTCAGCACAAACACCAAGCCCATAAACAGCAGCCTAAAAAAATAAAAAAAGTGTTCATATAATTTAGTATACATGTATGGAAACACCACTTACACAAAATGTAAGCTATACCTGTCGAACATCTGGGCTCCCGTCATTGCAAGCTTCCAGTACGAATGGAAGATATGTATCATAATATCTGACAAACAAATCGAAGAAAAAAGAAACACATAAGAACATTAGATACTCAAAACGTGCAATGTACAAAGATCACATCCTTACTTATAGGCAGCGTCACGGCACTGTTCTGCAACGTCATCAAAAATACATATTGCAATCCTTCTCTCTTCAGCTGTTTTATCCCTTCCCTGAACTCAACGAATACAACCAACAATCAATATCAAAACAGAAAAACAGAAAACCCAAGGAGAACTGAACGCCACATATCTTCGAAAACTCTATTCACCTGAAGGTCCTGAACTGAACTGAACTACAGATATTTAAAAAGTCTATTCGTCTGAACCATGGTGCTAAAAGTTTCTATAATTATTCACTAGTGCTATATCAATTTAGTTATATGTTAGGAAATACACGAGCTTCTGCCTATAACCAAAAAAAAGATACTCTTGACCATAAAAATTATCCAATTAATATCATGCGGCGCTAAAAAGGACGATTTGAGTAATGACGACCACTTACCCACATAGGAGTTAAATAAGAGGATAATTCATCGAAGTAAGGAAGAAACGAGGCCTTGAATGTCTTTACCAGTGTTCCCAATATTTCTCCAACCTATGTGCAAGCCAAATTTGAACAAGAGCATTAAAGATCGTATAACTTCATCATACTTCCACATGACAAGGGTTGAGTTGAATCACCTGATCAAAAATTTCCTCCTCTTGCTCATTTTCCTCTTTAATAAGCTCTCCCTCTTCAGCGTCAAAATCTTCAGCATTGGCCCTCTCTCCCCTCTCTTGCTTCCTGCTAGAGCTTGCTGTCATAACTTGCTTTACTTCATCAATTATGGATCTAATTTTCCCTTCGTCCAAAAGATTTCCAGAGATCTGAAAACAGTGACAGGTTCTAACTTCTAAGATACCATTTCCAAATGCAATGATACGGTTAACTCTAAGAGGTACATCATAAAGACTTCATTCAAAATAAGTTATCTACCACACAACAAAACTACCAAAGAAAATGCAATGTTATCAAATCGAAATGCTGGAGAGGGAAATGCGGCACTTTGTACAAGGAATGTTTAAAAAAATTCTCTTCATTGCTGAAGAAAAGTTACCTGCAAGCATTCATTGATAGCTTCCAACATACTGACACAGATCTCTGTATCAGGCTCCTACATAAAATTCAATCATCAGAAATGGATCAAAGCGGAAAGAAAAAAAAATGAGCAGAATATACACTAACTTTATGCAAAGCTTCCAGCATGGCTGGAATTATGTAGTCAGAAAGCTGCTTTAGATAGGATATATCGCGCCCATCGGATTGTCCTTTCTCTATTGCCAGTTTGGCTGAGCGCATTAATTCCGGCATGGCTAGAAAGAAAAGTTATCCAATTAATTAGAACTATACTCTACAGATCCAAATGATTGGACTATAGACAATATGTTTATAATCCAAAAAAGATTGAATAACTGGTTGACAAAAAAGACAATATGTTAACTGATTTACCTGACACAGCAGCTCTTCTAACTTCTTCGTGAAAATAGAATTTTAGCAAAGGAACCAATGTAAGTGCAACCTACAATTTACAAACTCAGTCTACCCAGTCCCAAGACCAATAGCGGATAGTCACAATAATTGGAGTTATCTAACCATACTAACCTGATCAACATAGGGAAAAAATCCTTCTTTTAACTCATCAGCATAGCAACAAAGCATGTTACAAGCAGTTGCTTTTTCCTCTAGGACACTCGTTTTGATTCCTATTCTTTTGTCCCCCAGGATAATCGTCTCCATGCTGCATTAAAAACAAAACAAAATAAAACATGTCACAGCATAATAGGAACAGAATCTCAGCATCTTCTATCTCAAGGAAAAAAATAAAAAAACTATGCAGGGGAAGCTGCACCTCCAACAATACATAGAGATTACTCATGCAATTTTTTCACAACACAAATTTTTTTTTTTGGACACATTTTTTCACAACAATTAAAATAGTTTTTTATGCCAAGGTATACGATATATTAAAAGCAGGGTAGAGAGACATCACAACAATCAGACGGAAGTGTAAAGAAGAATGGAAAACCTTTCATCATCAGAATCCTCTGCTTCATCTTCTGAATCAGCAGATGTAATTGTTACATCTGGTTTGAGTTGAGCTGACTGAAGCAAAGGAGGCATCACAACAGTCATGTATGGGAGGAACTCTTGGCCTAAACACTTGCAAAGCCTAGCCCATGCCTATGAAAATGTAAAGTAAATGTAAGCAACCATATAGGCCTAGCATGTTGTAATCAGAATTCACCTGTAACATGTAACTCGTTATTGGATCATCTGCCTCCAATTCAGAACCTTGCAATGACATAAGCACTTCCATGACCTGGACAGACATGTAAAATAGTTTCATGCGACAGATAAATAGGTTGAAAATCGTATAGATAGCTTGAAGGTAATAAATAATATGTAGTACAAATATAAGATTCCAGCATGTAGCATCAATTTTTTTGAAAATTGATTTGACCCATAAGCATACCTGTCTAGCATCTTCCTTAAATCTGTCCTTTCCCACTGCCATTCCAACAAGACTGATGCATTCCATGGATTTGGCACGAAGCATCCGCTTTGATTTGTCAGTTGCGTTCATCAAAATAGTTTTGAGATAAGGCATGACAACATCATAGTACTTTTGGAAGTGTTCCTGCAAATTTAGATAATGTCAGATCAAGAATTGCACATAGGGAAATGATAGATGCAACATAACTTGTACACATATACCTGCGATGAATCAGCAACTGAAGCAAGAGCTGTTAAAGCTCCTTCTTGCACCATTTGCTTTCCATTCTAATTGCAACAACATTATAGTCCACAGTCAATAATTGAGCGCTAACTTTGTAGTTATTATTGTTAAAAAAGTTGCACAACGGACTTACTTGTAGGAGCACAAGCAGCTTGCTCACAATTCCGTCTAAATAAGGTGCCAATATTTCAGGTGTACAATTTTCACTGAAGTTGAGTACTGCTGAAGCAGCATGAGCCTATACATAAGATCACAGACCACTGCTATAGGAAAACGCCTGAAGATAATATACTCAGATAAACAGGTTTAGTAGGGATTTGACCTGCACTCGTGGATTCTGGAAATCATCCATAGCAGCAGCAAGAGCAGGGAGCACTCTCTGATGATGTTGGTTTTGCAAATCTGGACCCAAATCTGTAGACAACTGTCCAATCGCATTTATGGCTGCCCACCTTACACGAGGATGAGGACTTTGAAATTGGCTCAAAATCATGGACACCACTTGCTCTAGATTTTTAATCATCACCTAATTCAAAGTTCAAAATATTCAAGATCAAAATGAAAACCCAAACTGATGTATGTGATCGGCAAGTCCTATAACGTCCATCTGGAAGCAAATACAACTAAAATCTACTGGAAAAAAAACAAGAGGAACAAGCTACTTAAGGCAGGTAATACAGTTTCCATCACAAAGCATTTACCTTTGAGCAACCTTCAGCAATCTGAGCAAGCGCAATCAAAGAAGCGTGGTGTTTCTGCCACTCAGAGGCAACCAAGTAAGCAGAAAACTGCTGATACGCAACCGGAACAATGGTGTTCCCTCCCAAGGCAATTGCTAACCTATCCAAACACTCTTGACCCATGCTGTAGTTGCTCGTCTCGCCAGCGTCCTCGTCCTCAGTCTCAGCGCTGTACCAAGCAGGATCGTCCTCAATATCCTCAAGCATCTTCATAAGAGCCGCAAACAACCTGTCAATGAACTGAGGGAGTTTCCTAACCATCCCAGGGGCACGCTCACGCGCCTCAGCAAGAGTCACCAAAAACTCAACCGCAAGATGACGCGTACTCTCCTCGAGGGATTCAGCCTCAGCGATCTGAAGCATCGAACCAACAATGTCAAGAAGCTGCCGTCTAAGGAACCGCGGCTCGGTACCAGCCAATTCGATGAAAAGCTCCAACGCCTCCTGCGCGGTTGCTTCGTTCCCGTTGTTGAGGGATTCAGTCAACGTCCTAATCATCGCAGGCAACACATCCTGGAACCTATCACGCTCCGTGGAGTTCGATAGACACTGAACGAAACTAATCACGGCGTTGAGTGCGGCGATTTTAACGTCGGAGCTAACGGAGTTACTACTCAAGCACTGGAGAAAGACGCCGTGTAGATGCTTGATGTGAGGAGTCAAAGTCTCCCCAACGTACTGAGACAATTGCGCCAAGATCAAAAACGCCGATTCCTGCAATTTCGACGAATCAGAGGAAACGCACTGGAAAACAAACGGCAGCAACTCCGGCCATCCGTTCTCCGGGAGGATCCCGGAGGCAAGCTCGGAGACCGTATCGCAAATCTTCTTCGAGATCGATTTAGCCTCCTCGTGTTGGATACAAGACATCATCGACGATTTGAGGGAGGATTGAGTGGGGAGGGAGAGACGCGGCCACAGGTAAGCGTCGTCCCGCGTGAGGAGCTTACGGAGGAGAACGGCGGCCATGGCGCGACCTTCGGGATGAGGAGAGAGCTGGAGAAGGTGAGCGAGCTTCAAGGCGAGGGTGTCTGGATTGGTTTGCTTGGCGAGATTGAAGAGAGCCTCCGCGGAGGAGCGTTGCTCGTTGGATGAGGACATGAGGTGGGAGATGAGCGTCTCGAACGGCGCCGTATCGGAGCCGAGGACCATCGCGAGCTGTGCTTGCTGATTCGCGTCGGTAGCCATGGCAGGTGGCGGCGGGAAAAACTAGGGTTAAAAAGCTGTCTCTCTCCTCTTATTATGATGCGAGTCTAGAGAGAGAGAGAGTAAGCGGAACGAGGAGGGGATGAGGTTTCTGAAGAGATAATTATATATTTGTTTTAACTAATATTTCCATTTATTTTTGCAATTAGTCGTGATTTGAGGTGGTGTCTGGCGTGGGCCGCGCGGGTAGCCCATTATTAAATTAGGGAAAGGGAAATAAAGCAAAGTACTAATAATGTCATTAGCTGTATTTCCAACTATTTATGCATAGTATTTATATAATTAAAAGTTGGCTTTTATTATTTTATTTATGGAATATATAAAAGTCTACATTTTCAAATGTAGTAAGATTTTGCCTGCTCTAAGGAAAAAAATATTTTTTGAATGTTTTTTTGGTTATTGGGAATAAGCTTTGGACAGTTGGATGGCTTTCTCCAATATTAAGCTGGAAACGGAAGTAAATATATATGGGTGGTAGGCTATGGATAACATAGAATGTTTACTAATTTAAAGTAAGTTTTGGTTATAATTAAATTATGCTAAGAGATCCTGGGAATATGAATTTCCTTATTGATCATAAGGAATCATATGGGAATGTGATAATTGATAAAAAAAAATTGACATATTTAGATTTTGATCAAATTGCTCTCACCAAGATGTAATAACAAAAGAAAAAAGTTGATAACAGTCTTGATGTTTTTTTTTGTATTTAAATTTAAAATTTATTATTCATATTAATGTTTAGAACGTTCAGGTTCGTCTACTCGCCTTTACTTGCATTTACCAAGTTTACCACCCTTTATTTACCCGTGCGACTTGGATATTGACAGAACCTGTTAGTTTCGAAGCCTTCTTCAACTGATTTGAAGCAACCGACCAATCTCACACTGGGCAGGCAGGTAATATGACTCTGGTGTTATATCCTGAGAAAACCTTCAGTAGCTTTTCTGACTTGGCCGGTGATGGAATCATTGCAGACGGTGGGATTGACAACTCTAGCAATGGGAAGCATTAAGAAAGCCATCGGCACATTAAGTGAAAAAACGCCGCTGCATGATCTATAGATCCTTCTACTTGCCAAGCACTTCATGAGCTTATTGCCGTAGTCCATGACCACGTTAATGCTGTTGATACAAGTAGAGAATTGCAGCACAGGTCAGCCCGTTGTTCAGACCCTGCTTCAGAGAGGGACAATGGCAAGATCCTGGTGAATGTATTGTCTTCGTTTAGAAGATGATCGTGTTGCGCATATGCTTTGGAATCTTGAAGCATCTAAACTTCGAGATGTTCTCCTTAAGTTTACAGGTCTTTAAGAATGTACTAGACAAGTATTTGGGCACCAACAACAAACACATGAAGCATGTATGGGTAGTGTGTACTGGTGTCAGGAGAGAGCATGTTGCTATCGATATGGGAAAGGATGATAAAAAAAAAAGACTTGTTGCTGTAGATATTGGAGAGGTTAGATTAGGCCTGGGCGTTCGGGGGACCCGTCGGTTTCGGTTCGGTCGATTCGGATTTTCGGTATTATGCTCATAAGTCCCATTCGGTATTTACTAATTAACCGGTCGGGTTCGGTTTGGTTCCTTCCGGGTTCGGTTCGGGTCGGATTGTAACCAATGTTTAAAATCGTCAAAAAAATATTTTTGAAGCTTCAAAAAATTGACAAAAAATAATTCAAAATGTATAAATTATTCACAAATCTAATTAAAAATTAGTTAAACTATCTTAATTAACTAAAAAGGCTTCAAAATAACAAATAAAACAAATATTTTAAATATCCTAAAATATCTAAATCACCTTAAAATATATAAAATAGTAACATATTTAACTAATTTGGATATCTTCGGATCCTACTTTGGATTTTGGTTCGGTTCGGGTTATAACCAAACCCCAAAGTGCTAAGCTCATAAGTCCCGTTCGGATATTTTTGTAAAGTAGTTTGGATACGGTTTCGGTTTTTTCCGGTTCGGGTTTAGGTAGATATTTCGGGTTGGGGTAAAAACGCCCGGGCCTAGGTTAGATGGTTTGTAGACATCAATGGCTTCTCCATATAACATAAACAGTAAGAGATGACTGAGAAAAGAAGGCTATAGTTTCTTTCCCCATATATTATAAACAGTACCATGTCAAGAATACACATATACAAAATGCTCAATGACTGTATTATTATATGTAAATCAAACTTAAAAGAAAACTCAATGTCCTAAAACAAATGGTTGTGGTGTGACAGCCTTTCAGCCAATTACCTCTGAGCTTGAGTCATCCGAAGGCCATATCACGGTCTCCATGAGGCGTTCACGCATCAAAGCCAAGTTCTCATCGGATATATCTTGGTATATCTTCCCATGGTCGCATTTCTACAAGCAGCAACAAGCTATACAAGATTAGTTTTGAGTCTTTTCTGGTTCACATAGCAGGTAAAGGAAGAACATAACTAGAAACCGGAGATAGTACCTTGATCCACTTTCCATACAAGTGCAGACGCGTGATCATCACTCTTTCTGCAAGCTCCTGATTTTCCTACAAGTAGTTGTTAAGACAGACATTCAGTTTCTGTATTCATGCTTCCAGATATGAGACTAGAAAAATACTCTTCTTTCTTGCCATGTTGATATAATTTATACCAAACTCAACAAGGATGAACCAAACATACTATGTCACAACCACATTGTAATTTATGAGAAGCAAAAAAATATATATATGGAACTGCTTATTCTTATTCCAGTTCCCCAGAGTATGAAGAACTCTCAACCCAACGGCTCACCCCAAAGACAAGACTTATATACGCTAATATAGTAAACCCATAGTTTATAGTTTGAGCTGCTTAACTTCTTCAACTAGGCTTATGGGATGATATAAACTAAACTTGATTACCTTGCCAAGTTTGCGGAGGAATCGTTTACCATCGGTTGGTCTGTTTGATACGACGTAACTGTTGTAAAACAAAACAAGACACATAAGCCACAAATGATCGCCTAATAAAAAAACTTCATCAAAACGAGAGATATAGATCATAGAGAGCAATAAAAAGCTCACTTATAGAACCAAGTGTATTGAGGAGGATTCATTTCATAGAGCTGATGAAGAACCGTCCTCACAGCTTTGTAAGTGAAATAGTTAACAAGTTGCTGCAAAAAGTGAAAAGTGATGAGAGCAGTACTAAGCTGATCATGCCAAGAAATGTTCCTCTTCAAAAAAAAACAATTTTTCTCACCGTTTTGACATCCCCAAAGGTATCATCGTAGTTCCCAGCAACGTCCTCATTCACAATCAAAAGCTTCCTTTTACTCCTTAGATTCGCAATCCTTGGTACACGCTTCGAAGAAAGCCTATAAACAATGCCCGAACCAGTAAAAGAGCTCCTCAGTTCCAGCTTTCTTGTACTGCCAAGGATCTTCTTCTTGCTCCTCGTGTGAGCATCCAGACATAAACATGAATCCATCACTGATGAGCCAACAACAAACAGAGCACCCACCATTACTTCAAACCAAAAAGATCAAATTTCCCTTTTTCAGATGACAGGGGAAACCCAACCCCAAGAAATCAAGAAACAGTTGGTGGATCAACGGTAAGAATCAGAGCAGAACAAAACAGAGAGAAACAGAACAAAACAGAGAGAAACACGAGTTGGGTGTGTAAGATGGAAAATGGACGTTGAATACTAGCCAGTCAAAATCAGGGACAAGTTCTTTAGATATTTTTATTCCTAAAAGCAACAAAGCAAAGGCAAACTAGAAGACCACCGGGTGGGCTTTCGGGTTCACGTGGACATGCGTAAAGGTTTTATTTATTGTCTTCTTGTAACTTTGCGTAAATGAGGAACAAAGACAAATTAATGGACAACCTGCATAGCACATGGCCATCTCAAAAGAAAGAGAGTCGCAACAGCCATGAGTTCGAGCTCAATGTACACGTGAATGGTCCCCAACTCAAACGTGTTCTTAGTATAGTATGTGAAGGGTCAAAAAGATCAGTTTTTTCAATCGGATCTATATCTAATGTATCTACATGAATTGATCTATGTTCTTGGAATGCATCTTCCACTCTTATATGGTATAACATGATACAACTACTAGTAGTAGGGAACTCGGGAACGATGTCATGTTGTATATAGATACAGATTTTTCCGTGGAAACGAGTTTTAACAAGAGTTGCATAAAGGAAACATGTGACATTTCGTGGGAACGTATCTGTACAAAGTTGACTGACACTCAACTCCAACGTTGTGGTGTTGGGTGATTATTGAGAGTAATTACTCGGTAATCAGCATCTCAGCATCATTCATCATTCCTGGAAGCTGCCCTTTTCAAAAAAAAACAAAAACAAAAAAGTTTTGTTAGTGCAGGTACCTCATCTATACCAGCCTGGATCACTTTGCGAGTTGGCTGATTTAAAAAGAATCTAAGGCAAATAAGCAATCAAAGAAACCACTCTGGTCGAGTCTTGTGAATAGCATTCTAACAAACACGATTTTTGGTTTATCAGCTACCCATTAAGCTACCAATACGACCTAAAAGAGCTAAGGAGAAGCAAAAAAAACAGCAATGAGGAAGTATAAGGTGCTGTATCTTCTCTCATTATCTTAAAAGACATGATTTTTCAAACCCATTTTCCAAGCTCTTTGCTTTTAACCTTTGTGATTGGTTAAGTTTACAGGAAAGCTTACATGTTAGTCATTCACAATCCCAATCACCTAAAAGTTAGGAGGAAACAATATACAAACCCATCAACCCTTTCCAGTGAATGGTCAGCCCTATATAGGTTCTTTTTTTTTTGTAGGTCAAATCCTATATAGGTTCAAGTTAAAGATCCACTAAGCAATTGAACCCAGAAAACTCAAAGATTCCAGAATCTAATCAGTAACCCTTCTCCAATACATCCTCTAGAACCATAAACAAAACCCATAAGCTGCCATCTAAACATCATGGCGTCAATTGATTAGCTATTAACAAAAAGTCAGAACCTTTAAATTAGATTCTCGATCATCCAAGTCAACCACCGATCAAAACTCCATAAAGTTTGCAACTTTGAGATAAAAATACAAAACCCAGAAACGCAAGATCTTATTAGGTTAAAGAAATCAACTTTTTATTTTTGTACCTGGAGAAAACTCTTCCAAGAACCTCCACAAGATCCAGAGACACCGCAAGAATGTACAGTTCTGAACTGGTCAATACCAAGCTTCTTGTTGATAAACCCAACCTTGAAATAAATCGAATCCTTGGGAGGGAGATCGACCTTGATCTCATCGACATCCAACCAAATAAAGAGCCGCTTCACCTGAATACCCTCGAGCTCGGTGATGGATCCGTAACTAATGCGTCCGGATACGGTCTTGTCGTAGCGAACGAGGTAGTCGAATTCGATCTCGCAGGATTTGGCTAAGTAGACGACGAATCTGCCGTCGTTGGAGAGGGTGAAGTTGGTGACGGAGTCCGGTAAGAGGCCGCTTGGGAGGCCGTATTTGGGGAGGAGTTCGTAGACGGTGGAGATTGAAACCGGGTCGGGTTGGAAGAGGGAAAGGGTCGTTGTTGTGGTGAGGAGGGTGAGAAAGAAGAAGAAGAGGGTTGAGAGAGAGAAACGGTGGAGGAGGGCCATGGTTTTGTTGGACGGTAGAGAAGAAGGAGAGACACTTCTGAAGATTTGATGGTTTCTCTTCGTTATTGTTGGCACGCAAATTCAACTCAAATGAGTTAGCTCTTCAAAGTCAGCTCAGCTCATATATTTAACTAGGCTCATTTATTATATGAATTTAATATATATAAACTCGAAATCAAATTATTTTAGTCATGAATTAGATAAGTTAGTTCTTATCTATTAAGATTAAATATAATAATATAAAAAGAAAAATTAAAATAATTAAAAATAAATTAAAATGTGAAATAAATACTTAATTCAAAATAAGTGAATTTCTAGAAGAAACGATGGCTTAATATGTGTTTATAAAAGATTTATATGATAACGTGTATTTTTCCTATAAAATCTTAGATAAATTTCTTAAAACATAATTTCTATATTATTTATATTTATCTTATAAAATTAAAATGTAAAATAAAATATTTATATATGTAGCTCCAAAAAATAAATTCATGAACTAACTCATATTCATTAAAGCTCAATTATATATTTTGTGAGTTAAATTAATTTTGATAATTAAACTCGTGTAATAAGTGATTCTAGAAAACAAAATTTATGCTCATAAAAAATTGAACTGAATTTAGTCAATTCATAAATTGTGGTTTGTTTTGACACCCCTTAACTCAACCAAGTCACTTAAATCATATAAATCTCTATTTTCTATTTTTATTTTATTTCAAGAGAGTAATTATTTAATGAGAAATTGCCAAAAATAGTATAAGTTAAGTACCATTTTGCAAAAATATACATAATCAAAAATATATTAACATTTGGGTTTACACTTAGTGTTTATTGTTTAAGGTTTAGTGTAGGAGTAAGGTTGAGTTTCTAATTTTTTATGAATATTTAGAAATATTAATTAAGTCTATTTTCATCAAAAATATTAAGGTATTTTTGAAAATTGTCATTCATTAAAGGTAAATTTGTAAAGTGATATCAACCTTGTGGTAGAATTGCAATTCCCCTTTATTTAATATGATGATTTTTTGCAATATACTTCATTTGTTTCAGTAAGATGTATGTTTTAGAATTTCACATTTATTAAGAAAACATATAAAATTTGAGTTACTAATGTATTATTTTTCATCGTTAACTATTCTCCATAATTTTTTAACAAATAAGATTGTAATAAATACTTTAAAGTTTACAAGTTACATTAATTAATACATTGAAAATATAAAAACATGTATCTTTTTGAAACAATTTTTTTAAAATATAGATCTTTTCAAAATGGAGGAAATATTCTTTTTTTAATTAAAGTATTTTATATAATGTCAACTTGAAACATAAATATAAAATACTTTAATTAAAAACGGAAATATATAAATATTTTATATAAAATACTTTAGTTAAAAATATTTTATATAAAGTCCACATTAAATGGAAATAGTGGTCCAAAAGAAAAAAAGGAAAATATAGTTTTGATTACAAGACAACTCGATCAAAATCACTCAAATTAAATATTTCTTAACTAGTTTCGCTCGACCCATCATCCTTGAGTATCATTCTTCGTTCTCAATCTTTGATGTGGACTACATGAAAGTGAGATTCACCTCGTTTCCGAAAAGCTAATATGAACTTGTAATCTCTACCAACAATGAAGGGCAAGCGAACAAGAGAGGAAGGTTCTGATTACTCTTACCAAGAGGAACATGGACCGAGCTGTACACCATACCCTTGAGCCCGGAACAATATTAGAAGACGAATTTGGGAAGCAACCACCACATCTATCAATATGAGCTCGTAACCTGCACAAAAGTAAAGTTGCGATAACACTACCAACATGGTCAAGCGACCAAACCATTTGCACTGGGATGTGCTATCTCCTCAAATGGAGTTACTGACGAGCACACGAATGTCGTAGACCACTCGCCACACAAAGCCCATTCTTCTAGGCAAGTCGTCGGTGCCGTGAAAGAGGATTGAACGAGAGAGCTTAGTAGAGTAAAGCGCAAGTAGAATTGCACAAAGTTAATTGTACACTTATAATGATATAGCATATAGGTATGTTTAGTAGTAATGTATTTTTTTTTTGTTCGAGAATGAAGCAACATAACTTATTTTTATTATATATATTCTCTACATGTATGCACCATTTCTAATCTACTATACTTTATTTGTTTGACCGTCAAAACAAGAAGAGTATAGCTCTTGGATTTTGAAAACGTTTTCAAATTTGAAGTTCTTTAAAAAAGAATCCTGTAGATATATTTATCATACATTCATTCTAATCCAGAAAGCAAACCCTTCTCTGAAAAACAGCTTCAAACATCACTACTTATGCTGTCGGGCTTAAATGGTCATTTTAGTTAGGTTCATTGTGGGTTATATGGATTTGGGTATTATTAAAGGGCTATTTTGTGTAAAAAGAATTGGGCCTCCTCGCCTCCTTTTAATTAATTAATTAATTTTCTCTCCTTTAAAAAATATTTATGCACAAAAACTTAGAGCACCTTTCAAATAAGGTGCTTTAGGGCAGGATTATCGGTAGATTTTTAGAGGATTTTTTATAAAAAAAATCATGTGGACCCCATATTTTTGTCACCATATAAGAATCGATCTATGGGAGTTTTTTGTATTGTGTGCGGGCTCCACAGACACGTGACGACCTGCGATTGATTATTTTTTTTTCAGACCAAAAGAAAAACAAAACAAAAAATTAAGAAACTCTAAAATTACTTTACCGGTCATGATGCCCTAATAGAATGGTTAAGGGGTGAGACATATTAGTACCCCAAAAAACCAACTCTCAAGTAAGCATCTCTTTTCTTTTAGTTCTTGCACTGCTCATGGGCCCCACTGACACGTGGCGACCCGTGATTGGTTTGTTTTTAATTTTTTTTAAAAAAAAAATCAAAAAAAAAAGCATCCATTTGGGGGTTCTAAGGGCATGTTTATTGCATGTCTCTTAGCATGAGGTTTTTAGCTTTTCTAAGAGATGTTTCTTAACTTTTAACTAAGAAAACTTAAGAATCGTCTCTTAAATAAGAGACCTAAGAGACCGTCTCTTAACTGAAAAATGTAAAAAAAAAAATGAAATTATAAGTTAAGAACCACTTAAGAGACCGTAGATAAACATGACCTAAAGTTGATGATGCTCTTAACAAACGATGAGGGTTTTGTTACATCAGGAAACCCTACTCTTCATTCGCAAAGCTTATGGCATTATGGCAATGGAAACACAAACATATCTCATAGAAGAAGATCGTGTCGTTTCCAGCTTCAAAGTGATTAGGTTAGCTTCGGTCGAATCTACGAATAATGATCTCTCCTGTATCTTGAGAGTGTTTATTTATCCCTCACTCCCTCCCAAGCTGAGATGATAGATACAGTTCACTACTTTCTTATATGACTTCAACGTAGACAACAGTGAAAAGGAATAGGCGCTGCGACGATGATTTTTAGATGTATTGATATGAATGTGGTTTACTTTTCCTTGTCTTTGTGTTTAAGATATTAATATTGTGTCTAAGATATTTAGAAAGAGTATAAAAGTTTTTAGGGAACTTTGACGGCCACAAGCATAGTGAACTTTTGACTGCCATGAGAATGATAGTAGAATGGAAGGTGGAATTTGAATTACCAAGCACAAAAAGTGTGTTTCTCTTACCGCAAGAAGCTTGACAACATGAGATATAATCCAATCTTATAATGTCACCGGTGGGCTGAATTGGTTAATGTTTTAAAAATCGATCTAGACAATATTTACTGTCTGCCTAGACCGCAAATCGTTGATAAGTAAAACGATTTTATAGAACCAATAATTTTAAAAGTTGGTGTAGACTGTCTTATGTATCTGCTTAAAAATCTAATCCTGAAAAATTTCTAATTACCGTCTTAATATTTCTTGAACATTCGTTAGAAGACTTTTTGAATAATGAAAGGATATAAGATTTTCTTCAACTGTGTATAATAGATTACGGCATGTTCATATATATACAACACTCTACATATATGGATTGTCTCCCATCTAATATTCTTAGTGTCATTTTAATAAATACAGAATACGTCTATATTCACATGATCAGACTCTTTGAATTGGAATAAAAAAATATCATGAGAAGTTTGTAATTTTCCGCGGCCATGGTTTTCTCAAGCTAGTGATTTAACTCCATTTCGTGACTCAGAATCATGAACTTCCACCATGGTCATCATGATCTCGACGTCTTTAGATTCCTTTGTTCGAAGTTCAGAATATTCAATTTTCTCACCGTAGATCCTTTGCAAGAAAATATAAAACCACATTGCAAAGATGGTCACACCCACCAGAAACAAGCTGAACTGGATATTAACCAACGATAATGCTCTATGGAGAGCTTTGACGCTTGAGCATCTAATGGTATGTTTACCCTCTTCAATGTGAAGAAAACAATCTTTGGGAATCAAACTTGGCGTCCAAAGCATGCAAGCCATTGACATAAGCCATATTCCTTGGAAAGAAATACTAAGTGACCTAACAAAACTCACCAAGAAGCTACTTGGTAAGGCGATCCCCAATAATGTTGTGACCAAAGAGACCAAAACCACGAGTTGTAGCAACAAATGGTAGTGACCCTCAACGCCCGTGTGGTCAGACGAGTGGAAATGGAATAGAAAAAGTTGTTGGGCGAATGCGAGAGCCGCGATCAGGTTGATGAGGTCCCTATGAGCCATTGGTCTTGTTTTGTCAAAGATGATGGCAAAAGCTGCGTAGGTGATGAAGGTGATGGAGATGCAAGAGTGTTCAAAATTATGGAGATGGTTTGATGGGATAGTTCCATCATTGGGATCAAATGGTTGGTGATTCTTTTGGCCAAGGAAGAGTTCCACAGAAATGGAAAGTGAAGAGGCTATAATGATCAAGAGAGGCTCTAGATATCTTGGTTTGGAAAGAGGAAACCATACACATGATATGTATGTTTTTGGACGTAGAGAAAATAGTTTGATGTGGTTAAAGAGGTGCCATAGACCAAGTGCAAAGAAGAACAATCCTGGTACGATGTGACCCACTAATGTTCCCATGTTGAAGCTTTTGAAGGTTCAGATTATGGAGAGTGTCTATAAATATAATTTGGGTTGAAGATGAGTATAATAAGAGTTGAAATGAGCAAAGATCTTGATTTTACTTCAAGGATTATGATGCTTTGTGTATAGTCTAGTCATTGTATGTGTAAGGCAAGTGAGAAGACACGATTAGATTTTATAAAATAGATCTCAAGTAACTTGCAAGTATAAGCTTGCGACCATACGTGTATGTTTTACGTTATCATAGTTTATGTTTTGCTAGGCTTTTTACGTAATAAAAATAAGATAAATTAGGAAGGAACCGATTTGGTTACAGAAGTGAAAGCCACATTTTCTTTTGGAGTGTTAACCTTTTCTTTTAAATTAGTTTGAAGATTCTACTACCGTCATCATCTACCGACCTCCGTGACTCCGTCCACAATAGAGTTGATACTGAGTAAGGTCGGCATGACATCTAAATATAGACCTTATTTCAACCTACATTTTTTCTTTAAAAAATATAATATGATTTTCAAAATTATAGAGCAAGTTCATTGGTAGGTTCTAACTGGATATTTCATTTTAGAAAAAGAGAAAATTGGAGAGGGATGAATATTTTTTTTTTCAAAACAGACATTTTAAGAACCTATTGAAATACTTAAGAGGACATGTATCACTTTTTTGTTTATTTAAGCATTTAAAAGAAAAAAGAAATTTTAATTAAGAACACAAGTTGTATTATAATATTACAATATTTACCTACTGACAACTTTCTTCTAAGAAACTGTATGATATTAAAATTTAGCTTTATTTGTCTTAAAATTTAAAGGCCAATAATTAGAAGTTATAATCAAGAACCATAGGACCAAATCCACGTGGTCTTCACCGACCACTTCAAACCCGAAAAGCACTGAAATATTTTAATTTTTTAATAAGCGAAAATCACAAACCCATTCATAAGCTATTTTACACACACACACATAGAGAGACATCTAGACTTCACTCGCACATTCTTAAAACTCTAGACCTTTATCAAAACCAAAAAAGATCAAGAAGAAGAAGAAGAATTCATGGCGAGATCACCATACAACGGCTCATCGTACTTAGACTACCTCTCTGTCCCAAACCCACATCTCTGTTTTCTCTTCATGGTTGTATTCTTCATATTCTCCCTCACATTGTACTTGAACTACGAGTCCATCTTTGAAGACGCCATGAATCAGCTCAAACTCGTCTTCATACTCTCCCCTCTCTTTTTAATCATCCTCGTCCATTTTTTCTCCGGTGGCCTCTCCTTCTACGTTCCCTGGCCTGAAAAAGACTCAATCCACCGTGCTGGTTCTTCCCCTTGGGGCGTAGCAGCTGTGCTCGTGGTTATCTTGTTCATGGTCTCTTATCAGTCAGACATCCAGGAGATGTGGTTCCCCTTTGGAGCTAACTAGATGGATCAACCTAATTTTTCTTTAAAATTTATGACCATCTTTAGTTATTATCTTTCCAAATAACAAAAATATCCGAGTGATTCCGTAATAGTAGTACGTATATATTATTATTTTTTGTAACTGTAGTATGTATATCTTTTAGATGAAGATGTAGTCTCCTTAAGTCTTTTTTTTATGACATCCTTAAGTCTTAATCAGAGTCTATATATGTAGATGGAATTGTCTATGCGTCTGTGTTCTGGTTGTATTCGTAAATTTCTCACTATATATTTTGCCAATCTACAGTCTTAATTTCAAATTGTATGTTTGATTGAAGATATTTATAAAAAATGGTATTTAATTTATGATATTCTTAGTAATTTCTCAATAAACAACTCATGACAATTGATCCGAAGAATATAAGCCGATAGTGAACGAGTTAAAATACATGTGGTTTGACCTAGTTTGTACGTTACATCAGTATCAGTACATAACATTTAAGGAGAAAGTCTTTAGAAGCTAACAATTAAATACGTAAAGTTATAAGAACCATAGGAATATATCGACGAATATACATAATGTAAAATGTATTTTCTTTGATTGAATCGGTCATGCGGCCCATGCCTCATAAAACGAATTATGCTTCGGTATATATGGATTGAGATCCGTGATGCCGTTGAATCGGTCTTATAGAGGATAAGCTGTCAGTTGAATCATCATTGGCGTAATAGAACAATTGATAACAATTGCAACATGTGATTACAACATCAGATGAGTGATTACAATGTTCGGTTTCCGGCAAAAATATGCAATAATTTTTTTGCACCAAAAAAATATGTTAGTGGAGATGAGTGATTCATTAATATATATGAAGCAATACGTTCTCCAATACATTTCTTTTACTTTGCAAAGTTTTTTACAGAACAAAATAAGATAACGCAAAAAACTACAAAGTATAATAAGTGTAGCTTAGAACTTAGTTGGTAACTCGGTATAAGTATAAAGAAAATTAAATAGTTACACATTTTTGTTCAATTATGTGATTTTGAAATATACAACTGTTGTGTTATAAAAAACAATTATGTGATTCGTAGAAATTTCAAATCAAAGACAGTACGCTATGGTAGAATTGTATGATTTAATGATAGCTTTAGACCTTT
The DNA here is from genome assembly GCA_905132885.1 of Moricandia moricandioides. Classification (NCBI taxonomy): domain Eukaryota; kingdom Viridiplantae; phylum Streptophyta; class Magnoliopsida; order Brassicales; family Brassicaceae; genus Moricandia; species Moricandia moricandioides. The sequence goes on from CAJHQQ010001653.1 coordinate 60,090, forward strand.
TGGTTGAAAGATTTGTTATCTGGTAATAGATTAGGGTTTGAATTTTTTCAATATGACTTCCATCCTGGTCGGTTATTGCGGATGTATTACACGAAAAGAACGAGAGATTTTCACATGCAACATGAAGGAGTATTGTAGAGCTTTCTAAAAACCTCCTGGTCATAATTAATTAATACTCCTTCCGTTTTATATTAAGTATCGTTTTAGAAAAGTTTTTTTGTTACAAAATAAGTGTCGTTTTCGACTTTCGATGCAAAATTTATTAATTTTATGCTGCAATTTATTTTCCTATTGGTTGAAATATGGTTAGGTGTATAGGTAATTGTGTTTTTATATAGAAAATATACAAAATTAATTGTTTCCTTAATCCGTGTGCAAAAACCTAAAGTGACACTTATAATGAAACAGATGGGTATTGTTTAGCCACTTAAGAATTGATTTTAAGGAATTATGATTTCACAATTTTCAAAAAATAACTAGATTTTGATCTGCATATGTGTGCGGGTTGTTTTAATTTTTAAAAACATACAATATATGTTTATTGTATATGAATATTGTGATATTAACATTGGATTATTATTTGTATTGAATGTTATTTTATTTTTATTATATACTAATTCTATATAGTATTAAATATTGGTTTGTATCTTTAAACTTTTAAAGCATATAAAATTATTAGTAATACAATAAGTAAGTAACTATTTGAATAGTTATTTGTTTTTATATCAACAATATTTTATTCGTTTACATCAAAATTATTTTTTTTGAAAATAATTATTAAGTATAATATAGAGAAATACCCTATGATAGTCCTAAAAAGGTTTTTTGTCACAAAAATAACTTTTCAAGGAGAAAAATGACCAAATAAGTTTTATTAAAAAGTGTAAATATACGTTTATACCTCTAGGGTTAACTAATTTAGAGTTATGGGGTGGAGTTTTGGAGATGAAATTTAAAATTTAAAAAGAAAACTAAAATTAAAATTAAAATTTTCAAAATAAAAGGAGCTATTTCAGTCAATTTGTTAAAAATAGCGATTTGAAAAAATTGCTCTATAATATAAATGGATTATTTATTTTGGGTAGGAATTTGATATGTTTTAGTACTTACAAAATAGTAAAATGATTTTATATTATTTTATATCATATTATTTGTATTAATTTATATATATATATAATTAATTACCGATAAATTTAATTAATTGTTTACTTAAGAAAGATTTTGTTAAGATATATTGTCATTTTAAGTAGTCATTAATGATGATCATAAATAAAATTAATTGATTGTTATTTTTAAAAAGATTTTGTTAAGACTAATTAATGCAAAAATTATAATTAGTTAGTTTCTAGTGACACTATATGTTATTAAAATATTATGTTAAGGGTTAATTTATATTAGTATTTCAATTTTAATAAGATAAATATTTTATAGGGTCTAAAATGAAGACAATATGTGGCTAATATATAGAAAGGACGTGAAGCTCATGTGTAAGCATGTATGGTTACAATTAAAATAAGAACAACAACAATGGCGCATGCTAGTAAAACAAAATCACAATAAGAAAAAAGTTGTGGAAAGCACAAATTACTACCACTTATTTCATGTATAGCAACAAATAATATTTAATCACTTGAAGATGCAATGATGCAAATCGAATTAGTTGACCCGTCTGCAGTCTCTACGAATCTCACCTTCAGTTCCTGTGAGAGTCTTTACGTTTCCCATCTTGATCATCGATCTCGCAAAAGTTCTAAAGAACTCACTTTGGTTCTCTGCGAAACGATTCACCAAAGATACAGTGGGAGCTCCTCTTGAAGAAAACAAGATTTGATCTGATTCAAGCACACCACGGTTGTTTTGAAGGTTCTTGAAATAATGGTTATCAAATGAGTCAGGGCTCGTGGGATCAAGATTGACTAATGCGGTTGGACTTCCGCCTCGCGGACATTGTCGTCGCAACGTTTGCAAGAATGCCGGTTCGACACTCGGGTCGGACTGTCCATTGATACCATCAAAATTGTTCACACGATTGGTTATCGCTGCACACTGAACCCTCCCGAAGGTATGAGCACCTGTAAATTTATTATGATTTATAATTCTATTAGATTTATTGCTTCGTAGTGCTATTGAAGTCCCTGATCTTAATATTATTACTCCCTCTGTTTTTAAACAATGTCGTATTAGAATTTTTTTTGTTTCAGATTACATTACTTTTCAGTTTTAAGTGTGAAATGTATTAGTTTTCTTATTCTTTATGACTTTTTATATTTTGCAGTTTATTTTTCTATTAGTAAGTTTATGACTAGGTAAATAGTTAATGATATTTTTATTTTAAATATATATATATATATATAATCAAATGTTCATCTGTGTATACCTAAACTTAAAACGACAACTATTAAAAGTACGTGGGAGTATGGATTATAATCATATTTCTATAAGATGGCCAAAAGAATTAAAACGAAGATGTACCAGATAAAGCGACCAAATCGGTAGTGTCAAGATTATGTTCGGAGAACTTAGTGGTAAGGATATCGAGAGAGTCAGGTCCTAGTGGAAGTGCAGCCACGGCGTCGTCACGGTTTGCGGTCAGACCATCTCTCCTTCCTAACAATACGTCCCATGACGGTCCTCCCGCCTTGAATGAAATAAAAGTTCAAATAGTTATAGATAAAAGACCAAAATAGAGTCAAAAAAGTTTTTGTCCCCAAAATAACATTAACGAAAAACAATGATAAAAATAGACTTTATTAAATGGTGTAAATATATATTTATACATTTGGGTTAATTAATATAAACTTAGGGTTTAGAGTTATGGAGTGAGAATTTGGAGGTGAAACTTAAAATTAAAAAAAATATTAAATTTTTTAAAATAAAAAAGTTTATTTTAGTTATTTTTTTCTTAAGGTCTATTTTTTTGACAAAAATGTTAACAAAGTCTATTTAAAAGATTTGTCATTTCTTACTAATGCATGTTATGGACATAAAATTTAATATTCAAAAGGACGTAGAATTTGAGAATGATCATTACCAGTGAGACAGAGATTTCAGCTGTGATAGCAAGGATATCGGCACAAGAGACAACTCCAGGGCAAACATTCTCAAGGGCGGTTTTGATTTCATCTATCACCTCGAAACCGCCAAGAGAACCAGCGTTTTGGAAAGCTTCCTTTTCACCCTCTACTCCATCTGCCAGAGCAGCGTCCAATAGTACCGAACCATCGCACCCCTGTGGTTCACACAGTACACACTTTAAGGTCAATGTTTTGTGAGCAAGTATTATGTCTATAATTATCATAGTCAAATTCTAAATCTATAACTAGGTATTTTCCTATGCCATGTAACTTAGTTATCCCATGACTAGAGAAAGGTCAGGGAAAAAAATAATAATTTAATTTAATAGACTTTTTACCATGGTAATATGAAAATCATGTGAGTCCAATATATAATTAAACATTAAAAACTTCAAATTTGATAAAAATCAATGACTCCACTAAACTCACAATTTACAACGCGTATGTACTTTGTATGGTCAATCAAACTATTAGTACCTTTTGAAGCCAAGAGAAATAGAATAGTGACCTTATCAATATAAACCACGGTTTGTTATATTCAACATGAATCAAGATATTTATTTTTATTCAACATGAAACGTGAGACCAATTATGCGCATTAAATCAACTGGTTTCATTATAACCCAAAAATGGTAATGAATAAAAAAAATAGATCTTACGTTCACGAAACAGTCGTGAAAGTGAAGGCGCATGACTTGAGCAGTGAGTCTAACGTCGCTACGGCTTGCTTGTTCCAACAGGCCCCGAGCAATGGCTGTGACATTAGGGCAGGTCGTGGAGTAAAAATCAGACGTAAGCTGAGCATTACCCAAAACCCCAAACATCAAATTCGAGAGCAAAAGCAAGGGAATAATATTGCTTAGACCCATTTTTGGTCTCTCTTTGTTAAACCGAGAGATAAAAATGCTAAAGGAATTTGTGGGTTGATGCTAAAAGAAAGATTTTGTAGCCTTTTATAGAGAGTTTGTATCTAACGTAAGAAGAATATTATTCTGCATGTTCTAGGAAAATCAATTGTTGAAGAATAAAAATGGCTAAAAGCAATATATACGTTTCAAAAATAATATAGATATATATAGTATTATTTTTATAATCCAATCATCAAACTAAATGTTTATGAAAACAAATATAACTTTGTATTCATCTCTCATGAATAATAGATAAAATTGTCATATGAATTTACGTCATGAGCTAATCAATTTTCTTACATAAAGAAAATACAAAGTTTTAGAAAATATGATGTAATATAAAAAGGGGAAAATTTCATTTCTACCCTAAGTTTGACACCACTTTGCAAATTTACCTTTAATAAATGACTATTATCAAAAATACCTTAATTTTTTGATAAAAATAGACTTCAATAATTTTTTAAAATATTTATAAAAAGTTTAGAAACTCAACCTCACCAACACTAAACCTTCAACAATAATCATTAAAATATAAACTCAAATGTTTATAGATTTTTGATAATGTGTATTTTTGTAAAGTGATAATTAATTTATGCTATTCTTAGCAATTTCTTTATAAAAAGCTACAGATTTTTTTTATAACAAAAATCCGCTAAAGCAAACAAAAATTCGTCAACACGATGTAATAATATGATGTGTTGAAATTGGATCATGCTTACTATTCCTCCCGCGTAGATTTGAAACTAGTTTTGTTTTCTTGTTTTTCAAGCCATCAAAGTGGAGCCAGTTTTCTCAAAATAATTGGTCAAGTATTGTTGTCATCTGTTTAAAAATTGATTCGTTGAATTTCACGATATCTAGTAGTTTAGAACTTTATTTTGCCTAACTTTGATAATTACCGGCCGATATATGTGATCAAATTTGATAACGACACAATCTATACTCAGGAGAAAGGCTGTAACTATTTTGCCTTAACCGTTAAGAGTTTTAATTTTGTATATATCAGTAACCGGTCTCACTTACACTCAAAATCTACTTCAAGAATTGATAATTGTCACACATATATATCATGTGACTATATTTCCATGAGACTCTAATACGCTTTTTCGAAATGTGGGTGAAAAACGATCTAAAGAAAACAAGCAAAATCCAACAACTTGTAAATACCACATCAAGATGGACCAATTTTACATACTAGATAGATACATAATAATTACATGTAAAATCATTGATAGATTAAACCATAAGCTCTGATACCATATTAATAATATGTGTAACTCACATTCAAAAGATACCTCAAGAATTGAAAAATTGTCACATCACAATTATATTGTTCAAATACTATGTCTCCACAAGTGGGACTAATAAAGCAAAAATTTTAAAAATCTATGGATCAGACTGTTATAACCCCTTAGCCACTTGAACTCTTCTGATGTTGAGGGCAAGGGTGATTAAACTTTTGATGTCATATGTTTTATGGGGTTTAAACACACATTTCTAGCTAATTTAAGTTATTTTAGTTGTATTTAGGTTGCGTGCACGAATATGTGCTTATGAAATTGTGCATAACATGTATTGGAGTGACTACTTTAAAGATTTGGAGCATTTAGAGATGATTAGAAGCAAGACAGATTGAACACGCAGCAGCCATTTTGTTACACACGAGGATTGATCGAACTCCCAAACATTGCAGAAAATATGAACACACAGACTAGTTATTAATAACCCTACAGTTTTTCCTAACCTCCCCACTAGATCCATTGACAAGATTTGTAATACCACCCATTCTGATCATCGAACAAGCGAAGTCCCTGAAAAACAAATACTGGCTCCGACTATAAGCCTCCACAAGTCTCTTTGTTGTGTTCACGGCTAAATCACTCGAATACATAATCTGATCCGAACTCAAAAGACCTTTCCCTTCGAGTAGGTTTTTGAAATAATTGTTGTCGAAGGCTTCCGTGGAGTTTCTGTCTAAGGGGGCTGTTTGGTTTCCATTTCCTCCGGTAGGACAAACTGTTTGAAGATCAGACAAGAGTGTTGTCTCAAGTGTTGCGTCCGGAGATCCAGCTCCGTTAAAGTTGAACAGTCGATTGCTGAATACATCGCATTTTGCTTGTCCAAATGTGTGAGCTCCTTTTAAAATGCGTACATGCATAAGTAATACTGTATTTACTTTGAAGAAAAGAATAGAAAAATAAAAGTAATTTTAACTTAAGAAAGAGAAACCAAACCTGATAAAGCTACTACGTCGGTGACGTTAAGGCCAACAGCTACAAACTTGGCAATAATAGCGTCTAAAGGTTCAAAAGGAGATGGAAGATTATTTGCACTGCTCTGATTTGAAACAAAACCATCTTTTCTTCCTAATGCTACTCTCCACCGAGGCCCTCCGCTCTGCAAATCAAAATTGTTATAAACGTTTAGTCTCAATTGATAAAAATACCATTAGTATCATTTTATAAAAATATATTAACATTTGAGTTCACACGTTAGCGATTATTGTTTATGGTTTAGTGTTAAAGGGGTGAGTTGAATTTTTAAATATTTTATAAATATTTAAAAAAATTAGTTTAATCTATTTTCATCATAAATCTAAGATATTTTTAAAAATTGTTATTCATTAATGGTAAATTTGAAGAGTGGTATCAAACTTGTGGTAGAACTAAAATTTCTCCTTCCAAATTTTAAGAGATATGTTACATAAATATAACCTCCCAAAATTATTTAATTTAAAAAAATAAAAATAAAATCCATACTAAATTATTTATAGCTTCTTATCCATGCATGTACAATTAACGACACATATATACAATCTCATATCTTATTATAATCGAATAGATGGTTAAATAAAACTACAAACTCAAAAACTCATCATCTTATTTGGTACTATAAATAATGACAATGTAAGATTTATATAAACTTTTGTTCATTTAAAGCTGTAATTAAGCATGTAACTCCTGTTAAATGGGGACAAAAATGCTTACTAAGACAACCGAGTCGCGAGCGGCTAAAGAGAGTATATCAGCACAAGAAACAACACCAGGACATGCGTACTCCACAGCGGCTTTGATAGTATCAATTAATTCAAATCCTCTCGCAGAGTTCAGATTTGGTAACGCTAATTTCTCGCTACCGTCTCCATCCAACAATACAGACGCATCACACCCCTGAAACGTTCACGCTTAAAAACTGATAAGTGTGTTTGGAAGTACGCAAAAAAATTGTTATTACAATATTTAAAACTTAAAGCATAGAAAAGAAGACGTAGTAGAGATAGCAAAACATACATTAACGAAACAGTCATGGAAATGAAGACGAATGAGAGAAGCAGCCATCCGCTTATCTGCCTTCAGGGCGATCATCACTTGTCTACGGACAATTGGTACAAGATACGGGCATGATTTAGCGTAGATGTTAGGGTTTAGCTGTGCCTTGGCCTCTGAACAAAGCATACACAGGGTGAAAACAGTAAGCAAGACATGTCCTCTCATTGTCTATAATAAGATGGCTTGTTTAGATGAGTTACTAGTTTATAGTTAAGATGTTTGACGAAATGTGGTTCTACTTATAGAGAAAAATAGATGATAGTGTTTCTGTTAGTGGACTATTAAGAGAATAATTAATGGATGGTGACGTATAGAGGCTTCGAAGATTGATTACTTGTGCTTAAGAAGACGATTTTTTTTTTATAATTCTTGTAAGATTAGGCACATACAAAGAGACATTCAAATTCATAGATTTATGTATTTATCCACTATAACTAGTGACTGTGTTATCGAGCTAACATGTCTTGTAGTCAATCGTGCTGCGTAAACTTAAATGTATTTTAGGACGCAAGTGGATTTTTAAAACAACTCTCTCCACTGTTTTTTTTTTAATTCTCTATGTATACATACATGTATCTTGTTGATGAGATTTAGAGTCAGCTAAATTAAAAACAACTGTCCACATGACTTAGTTAGAATTTATTCGAAGTATACATAGAGAATGAAAAACAGGTTTAAACCAAAAAAAACCCTTGAATATTATTGGATCACTTTTTAAAAGATGAAATTTAAAGGATATTTTCCTTAATTAAAAACGTTTTATTGCAGTTAACATATTTAAGTAACTTAACCTAAAGTACACTGTTTATAATTAATTAATTAGGAGTGAACTTGACAATCAATGAATATACATAAAACCAAAAATATCCAATATTAATTGAAATGTTTACAAATGAGAAGAAAATTTCTATCTAAAAGTGATTTATTATAACCCGAAATGGATAAAAAACCATTCATTTGTAGTTATTTTTTGAAAACACCAAAAAGTACTTGCAACTCCGAAGACTACTTGAAAATAATGGTGGATTCCACGTAGTTGTCAACTTTTTATGATCGGTTTTAGCGGTAGTGTTACTTTCCCACTTGAACCTTAATTATAATTTGCAGTGATTTTTACATAATTTTTTAGATTACAAAGTGCATAGTCCAAATTGGTTCCACTTCGCGGTATTAGCATTATCAGCACGCCAAATGAAATATATAGTACCACGTGCATGTAAATCTTAATTATTATGTCAATATTGTATACTTGTGTGAATTCCACATTCAATTATTTTGAGGCGTGTTCGCTTATTTGTGCAACTGAGTTCGTAATCTAGATGGAAACATCCAGCTGGTATTTGTTTGGTCAAAATTAGCATCTGAATGCAGATGGTAGCCATGATATGCAAATAGAGAAACGTATCAATACTGAATAAATATGGAAAATTTATAAAAGAAAAGCTCCAAGTTACGTGAACCGGACAAAAAAAACATTAAAATATTTTCTATAACCAAAACAAAAACTCTCAAAATTATTGTTGATTAGTCGAATTATAGTATAATATTTAAAAGTAACATGCTCTTATCAAAGTGTTAATTTAGACGTGTGAGATGTTTTATTTGGCTAGTTAATGCTAAGTTCGTATGTTTTTGGTTAATGAAATAGTTCAAACTTGCTTAGGCAAATTCATGTTTATTAGTTGATATTTGTTTATATTATAGGCAATCGAAAATGTGAGTGCACTTAGATTATAGTAGTCATATCAAAGTTATGATTATAGTAGTCATATCAAAGTAATACTCATATGTTCTGTTAGTATTATGGACATTAAATAGCTCAACCCACTGATCCATGTAGGCCCAAACTTGGGACCTTCTAAGAGCATGATTATCCGGGGTTCTTAGGAGGGATTATTGCACTGTTTGCGGGCCCCACTGACACGTGGAGCCCATGAACAGTGCAAGAACCGCTTCTAAAAACTACTAAATAAAAACTAGTTTTAGAGAGTTTCTTACACTGTTTGCGGACCCCCACTGATACGTGGCGGTCCGCGATTGGTTCATTTTTTAATTTTTTTTCTTTTTTTTTAAAACAGCAAAAAAAAAAAAAAAAAAAATTAAGAACCTCATTAAAGGTTCTAGGGATAATGATGCCCTAATAATCCTCAAACGCAAACCCAAATGGAGAGAGGAGAAGCAAAAGTACAACGAATCTTTGATCAATTCGGCTGGAAACAACTCAGTGATTCTCTTACAAGCTCATCTCTCTGCAACTGGGTCAAACCAAGACACACATACTCTGCTTTCCTAGTAAAAGTAAAACATAAAATCCTTTCAAAGAAGAAACTTCAAACTCTATCATCCATAAGTTCTTTCACTCCAATAAGATAAACCAACCAGGTCACAGAGGTAAGAAAAACACGACCTGGACCAGAAAAGAAAGCTAACCATGACTTTCACCGGGGGAAAATCGACCATCCTGACTCTGATAACAAACGCGATGACAAACACATAATCATAGAGCTCTGGTGATCTATCAATAACGCCTGTGCATATAAGAGACTTACACAACCTACCATCATAGGTTCCCTTCCCATGCTTTTCAATCCCCTTCCCTCTTTGGTCCAAAGTATCATATCATATGGTTGTTCTTTGTTCTCCAACAAAATCATTCTCACATGCTTCTTCAAGCTTCTCAATCCCCATTTCATTTTCCTTACCCTGATCCATACCAACCATAACCCGATCAACTTCCTCACGCTGTTCACCTGAAACTTCCCTAAAATCCTTCTCACCTTGTTCCTTACCTTCAACTTCTTTCACCTCAGATTCATCCCTAGCCGCAACATCTTCTGCACCTACATGATTCTCCTTGGTGTCACCACTAACACGTGCATCAGACCCTCCAGTATCATCACCCTCACTCTCAGACTCATTCTCAACAACTTCTTCATTAGCAACAACCATACTCCTCGTCTCAAGATACTGCAACCTCCTCCTCATATCACCCAACTCCCTTTCCATCAAGAACAGCCTCTCCTTCAACGTCAAGTTCTCTTCCTCAAGCTGCGCAATATGACTATCCTGATCATCCACTCGATTCTCCAAAACATTGTTGTACTCACACCCTCCATAACTCGGATGAATCATCTCAAACCGGCTCAAATCATGGTCCAATCTCCTCTCAACCTCAACATGCTCCTCCACATCACTCTCACTAGACCCTTCATCATCATCATCATGGCCATCAGGTCTCAGCCTAATCAGCCCTTTCATTGAGCCATAACCATCAACGCCCCATTCCTCCTTCGCCATATCTCCCAACACCTCCCTGGCCGGCGAAAACATCGGCGTGGGAAGAACTGCTGGTGTCACGGGGCATGGAGACACCAGCTCCGCGATGCCGCCGGATTTCTTAGCTCGGATGATAAACGACGTCGTGTTTCTCGGAGCGTAAGGGACGTAACGGTTGTTGTTACCGTACTTCTTCTTGGGGTAAAACTTCTTCGTTTTCAACCTGTTCTGAGACTGCAGAACGTTGAGCGGCGGCGGCTTGTAACCGCCGCCGCCGCCACCAGGTCCGAGCTGAGGATTGTACATCCTCCTAATTGGATCGCTATAGATCTTCTTTCCTTTCCAATTGCTGTTGTTCCGATTCGTTTTTGAGGAGAAGTTATGATACTCGGAGGTTAAGCTAGGGTTAGGGTTAAAGCTCCGGGGATTCATCATCTGAGACTGGTTAATGTTCATCATAACCGGTGGCTGTTGGTTCATCATACCGATAATTGGATGGTTTAGCAACGGATTCTGGTTCATAATCCGAGGCTGAACCGGATTCATCCTTTGTGGATTCATGAGCTTAGATGGATCGTTACAAGACACACAACAAACAATAACGGAAACGGAATCTAATTTGAAAAAAAAAACACTAATTTAGCGAAAATGAGTCAACAAACCACAGATCAATCAAACAAAGTCAACAAGAAAACTCTCTTGGATTTGAGTTTTGGGATGTACGCAGCTCGATTTCGTATTCAGATTTTTTCTTTGTTCAATTTTTAAGATAAATTTTTTTTGGGGCGTTGAGAATCTTTGTAATTGGATCTGGGGGACTTAAAGAAAATGATGAAAGGAAACTGTATTGAGAGAGGATGAGAGATTCGTTAAATAGAGGCCAAGGAAGCCTTGCTGGCTCTAATCAACGACGGAGATGCATACGTTAAATCCAACGGCTTTGATTTATTTATTTAATAGGGTTGCGTCGGTTACGGGTTTCTTTGATTATTATTATTATTAGCTAATAATTATATAAATATAGTCACTTGTAAATCAAACTATTAAACTTTTAAAATTTGGCAATAAATCTGAACTTATTTTTTTCTGTCTTAACTATAAGAAAACTTTCTGAAATATTCTATTTGTTTCATTTAGATAAATATTTTAGAAAAAAATATTTTACAAAAATAAAATTTTTGTATTTTGTATGTAAATTTCAAAAAAATTAATTGATTTCATTGAGTTACTAAATTATTAGAAATTAAAAATATATATATATATATATATATATTATTGTAATTTAATGTGTTTTTATAATATATATATTATGTGAAAATACTAAAAAAATTATATTTATAAAATGGAGGGAGTAATAAATATGCCTTTGGGTTTTGAGTGAATGAATATACACACATTAATCCCAAAATTTGGTGTATGTTAGCTCCTATAATAAATCAGTCAGGGAAAATGTCAACACGTTAATGGTATCAAAGCCGTTTCTATTCCATCATGTTATTCTCTTTTACCATTGTGTTTGTTATACTATTTTCTTCTTCATTTCTCTTTTTAGTTTATGCAATTTCTATGTTTACTATGGTAAATTATGGAGTCAATTGTATGTATATACTGCTAGGACGTATAGTTCTAGTACATTTTCGGACAACCTTTGCTGTCTTCTAATAGAAAATTGCCTAGAAATTACCTGTTTGACATAAATAGAATTTGAAGATCATGTGAGGTTTCAAAGGAATGTCTTCTCTGCTACCATCACCCACACAAATAGTCAAATAAGACTTCTCATGGAAAACTCTTTTTGCTTGACTTGAGAAATTCATTTCTGCTAGCAAACGCATACTTGACTTGGTGCTCTATGATTTGACGTGGAGAGATGTTTTCAGTTGTAACAATTACTTTACCATGAATCTTGCCAGAAAATGTTGTCAAAGACACGTTAAAGAGTCATTCGTCACGAACATAGCACAGATTCGACCAACAAGTGCTCATAATGTTTACTGACACAAGCAACCTCTGAATGTTTTGACAAAGTCTAATAAATTTTGTATTGATTCTAATCTTCTCAAGTTCCATCACACCGGTTCCATATAACTGATCATTTAAAGAAAATGAGTAGAGAGTCCGCAGAGCATAAAAGGAATCAAGCCATCAACTTAACTGTTTCAAGTGACTCCTAAATTGTCAATTCTTTGCAATTCAATTCTGTGCATGAGTTAGAACATTCATTGCAATAATGAACGAATATGGTGTTTCAAACCTTGGTACAAGTAAAACCATGAGAATGTAGCAAACCAGATCAATCTCAAACCTATCACACCGGTTCCAGACAAAGATTGATTCTAAACACTACAACTTCCCCAGTTCCCACTACAGCCTATGACACGGAATGAATATAAAACGAGTTTTGTTAGCGGAGTCAAAGTAAGCTTCACTCTCTAAGGAAACGCAGGAAAGCATATCCGGGGACCCATGGTGTCTTACGGAACCTTCCTGATATTATATATAACTCACATATTAGATTGTTACTCACCACATTTGCAGTTATCTTGAAAATAAATAAATAAAAAGTCAGGAAGAAGAAAGGAGCACATACTTTCTCTTCCTACGATCAATTCCAGCAGAAACCATATTCCTCGTTTCATTCTTAGGAAGCATGTTATTGTACTGCATCGGAGAAGGAGCTGGAGAGGGAGCAGCATGTGGCAGAGAAGCTGAAGGCGCAGCTGGTGGTTGTGAAACTACAGGCTCTGGAAGAGGCCGCGGTAGAATGTGCTTCAGCCTGTTGTTTCTGTAGTTCTTCCAATAGTAAAACTGTTGCCTATGTGCCAACTCCTAAAAAAAAAAAAAGCAAGATTCAAAATAAGAAAAGGACAAGAACATAAGGTTCGGCATGTTGAACAACTGTATCTATTCGCCAATGGACTAACACAAGGCAGAATCACAGAACAAAACGTATTCCAAAACACTTTGAAGCACTTCCTATTTATACAGCTCACTAACATGCTGGTGTAACATACTTTGTTAATGACTCTTACCTTGTTTGCAGGATGGGCCATAGCAGTTCTGAAGGTGGGGTTTTGAAGAAGTTCGAGGAAATACAGACAGTGTGGATACCTGTAAGAGATCATCAAATACAAGAACATACAAGAGAGAAGAGCATAACTGTAATGAGATAAACCAACTCACATGATGAACTTGATGTACTCTGGTCGTTGCCAATACTGAAGATACTTCAAGTAAACAATAAAAGCTTCATCTTCAAAGTAACGATTCTGTGCCAGGTCTGCACCCAAAAGCTAAGTAATGGAGCATACAAAAAGACAGGAACTCTTATCACTTAAGCCCTAGAACGAATCCTAAACTATAAACTCACAGTGGATATAAGTAGGATTAGAGAGACACTGAAGGAACTCAAGTTCCAGTAAGAATCTTTGCCTTCCACCGTCGGGGTCCTTGTAAGTGTTTTTTGGCCTGTCTCAATCATAGAGATGTCAGATTGCAAAAACTAACGCAGCAGATTTGAAGCATATGAGAATTGAAGAAGAGGAATATACACTCACGGTGATGGAGGTTCTGATGTATCATCCATCTCCTCTGGTGAAGCCATGTACGAATAGACGGAGACGACGCAAGTCACCGGGAGAGAACAGACGGAGACGGAGGGTTATGGTTCAGGAATTGAATATTGGGTTATATTACCAAACTTAAATCGGTTTGGAATAGACCGGTCTAAACCTAAACCGGTTTTATTTATTATTTTTAGGTGGCAGTGAAATATAATTAAGGAAAGTGAGATTCTATTCAGGTTTTAGACAGGAGCCTAAGCTGTCTGAATATCCCAATGGCTCCAACTTTTGTAATGGAGAGAGCTAAAACTTTTCCATATGTACCAGAAAAAAGTTAAACATACCAGTGTCATCAGACCCTGGACTGTAACTACGCAACTCCTAAATACAATGTCATCAGGTAGTTTAATGACGCAAAGGCTTTCACCATAGCTTGTGAATCCCAATTTCTAAATCTGATGAGATGGAGACAAGCTGCTGAGAAGACTGCCATTCAGCTTTGAACACCCTTTTCTTATGTGCTTTGATCGAGAGAGATGGGCTCAGTGCATTGTAGCGGATATCAAAGATGTGGATCACAGGGTCTGAAGAACCAGACGAGATGTGTAAACCATCTGGAGACCAAGACTGGGTTGATGAGAGCCGACTGTGATTCACTGCTTTCTTGCTTCCACCCAAAAGAAAATAGTTCCGTCTGAGGCAATCTTACATCATACAACCGAAGTTGCCTGTCTAGCTGTCTGCATCAAACCAATGAATGTTCAGACATTGTCTTGGAGTATACTAACAGTGTTCTAAATCAGTCTAGGCAGCTGCGTCTAGACAGCAGATCGGGATCTAAATGACACGATTTTTTCAAGACGTTCAAAAAATCGGTTTAGGCCTCCGCCTAAATATTAATCCTCTACAAGTACCTACCAATTTATATAATATAAATCAAGGGTTTGTTTTATTTTTACCTTGTGTGAACCATGACAAGATTAACATCAGACGGGTTTGGCAACAAGTTTGTGCATCTGTTGTCTAGTCTATGCTTAAATGTAGTCTTTTCCGCTCGTGCATCAAACCCAACAAATCTCCTATCGTCTCCACATGACAAGACGAGATTGTTGTGGCGCATTCCAGCAACTCCCATCACAGATGACGAGTGCAAGTCCCTATGCAGAAGCCTGGACTTCCATGCATTGCGCTCACATTGTTCACGCCATAATACTACTGCGTGGTCACACCCACCTGTGATGAAACAAGGATCATCCCAAGGCGTAAACATGATTCTGTTGATAAGTCCTTTGCTATGAGGCCTGTCCTTCAGAAATTTTGACTCACAACTCTGCACATGAACAAAGATTTAACTAATCTGAGCAGATAAATACCTCAGTAACAGTATAGCAATCAAGCTAGATTGTACGACAGACAGATGAGTACAGGGATGGAATCAAATTCCCAAATGTTACAGCTCACCTGATTTTCTTACGTAACAGATTATGGAGACTACAAGTTTAACTACAAGTCCACTCACAATTTGCAAACAAAAGTTTAAAGAAGGTAAACCGATAAATTTCTAACATCTTTTCATATACTCATTTACCTCTCGAGCTTCGTTCAGATATAAGGCTGATATTTGAGCATGGCCATCATCTGCCGTATACACAGAGAAAAGTTCACTTCTGTGAGGATGCCAAGCTATATCTTCTGCCCATCTCTTCTGATCTAAACCTACCCGATTAACCGTCTTAAACAGAGTAGGTGAGGTCCTGCTCAACGGTGGAAGCAAAATTTCATAAAAATAAGAGCCTAGAAAAGATAGGAGTTCATGCGACTCATAATTTGCCGGTAGCCAGCATTGTACAAGCACTATCTTTTAAAGCCTCTTCCAAATATATATAGCAGTTTGTTGACAAATATAAGCAAAACTAGATTTCGCCAGATTTGTCATGTGGGATAGATGAAGATGATATCAAATGGAAATCCATATTAGCTTGATACACATTTTAAATCAAGGACTTTATATGGGTTTGAAGCCGTATGTAATCCAATGACCATCATACAATATTTCAACATATAATAACCATTAATCAACTAAATCTCAAGAAGTCAGCAAGAAATATCATAATCAGTAAACCAGGCATATTTGAGGAACACATACCTATTAGACTGAAGCTTCCAAAAATGAACCACGCAATCCAATGCACTGGAGAATAACCAAAAACCAAAACGAAGAGAGAAAAGAAGAGATTAAACACATAAGTAGAGAGTATATTAGATAAGCTAACTTTGTTTGTTGATACCCTCTTATGCATATAATACCATTTTCTTAGTAAACAACCCAGTCAAAACCTCAATGTGCAGTTGTGAGACCGAGTTTCATCCACAAGACTAGCAGTAAATACAGTAGCTAGTGTCTTTTTATTCAGTTTCTGAAAAGAAACAGACAATAGTAATGTAAGAAGAAGCACCTTGTAGCAAATAGATGACGGTTTGATAGAGAAACAGCAAGACTTCTCATTCTTTTCGTGTGGCCACTTGGTAGCATAGCTACCGTACGACTTTCAATTGTAGGACGCAAAGAGCTCCTACCTATAAGCGTTATCAACTCATCATGTCCATGTAACTCTGAAAAAGAAAAAACTTTGTCAGACGCAATGAGATACTGAGATGAAGCAAATCGACCAAAAGAGTCTGCCTTTTTTTTACCAGACTTTTCCTGTTGAGCTTGACCAGAAATGTTAGAAGAAACTCTGATCCTTGGCTTTGTATTATCAGTGTTGTTATCTCGAGATCTAGTAGACATAGCCGTATGAGATCTCTTGGCTTCTTCCTTTGGGACGTTAGAACTCCTTGTAGCCATAGCTTGAGCATGTGCGGTCTCATTCACTTGTGGTCTGACAGAAGCAGAAGCTTTCCGCTTGAAAGAAGGCGGTAAAATAATGGACGGCAACTTCGAAGGATCCTTCTCACTACGTGGATGTGGAGTAGAGGTTTCATACTCCATCTTCTCACCACGTTCATGTGGAGTAGAGGTTCCATTCGCAGTCCTCACCTTCTCTCCCTCGGACCAGAACTCTGATATACCAAATAAACTTCCAGTTTCACCAGCCCCCTTTGGTCTTCCCTTAGAAAAGGTATCACTTTCAACACGATCAAGTAGTAAAAATTTGGTCTCTGCATCAGCCATCAGTTTTCTCTCTTCAACGAGCTGCCAAATGTTTCATACAGTTAAAAAAAAAACAAGATCAATAAAGACCAAACATGACATGTAACATTCCAAGGAGACAAAAAGCTGGAAGCTTCTTCTGAGCAACAAGATGACATTTAGGATCATAATGTCAGTGATTATGCTTGAAACTGAACTCTAACTGAAACAGTAATCACAATTAGTACAAAACAAATGCACAGCATCGAATCCGTAAAATTAAAAAAAAAATTAAAAACAAGAAAGAAGAAGACCTTTCTTTGGAGGATTAAAATCTGGTCTTTGCATCGTTGGATTGACTTGGCACGCTGGTCCATGAACTCTAACAGACCTTCTTTATCATCTGGGATTTGAGTTGATAACACTTCTTCTTCTTCTTCAATCTTCTGTCTCTTCAGCGCCGCCGTCGCCATTGCGCAGCCGCCGTCTTCCTCTTCCCGCCCGATCATGAGTAGTGTGGAGATTGATTTTTTTCCTCTCGTTGTTGCAATTCCCCCCAACCAATTTCACATGTAGCGGTTGCTGCCACCTCACTAGGGATAGAGGTCAACAAAATGTTTTTAGTGTTACCATATTTGGAATTTGAGACTGCCGGTTAGATGATTATATAGACGATAACACATTATACTATGGCTCTAAATAGTAACGAAAGTAATAAACTGTAATAGTTGATTTTTTTATGGTTCCTTATAATTTACACCATTTATTTATAAAAAATTATTACTTACATTCATTTATATTTAAAGAATTATAAAATACATTTATTCCTTATCAAATTTAGAAAAAAATATAAGTAATAGATATTTCTTTTTTTTTTCTTCATTGCTCTTTTCCTTCTTATTGTAGATATTTTTTTATGCTTACCATTTAGAACCATAGATATACCTGAATATTGTAGCTTGTAACCATAAAAGATGATCAGAGTGGTACCATAAATTTGGAAAGGTGATAAATAGTTTAGATTTTAAATTTACCATTTCAAATATATACGCTTGTGACTTGACCATAGATATTTAATTTTTATTGTGAACAATTAATTGTGCATGGTGCTGATGGATAATTTTTCAAGTGATTAGTCAGTTCCGTCGGATAGCTTAGTTATTAAAAAAAATTGCGGATTATAATTGCACACCCCAATCTGCTACAGTCAATTTTAGTTTTTAGCTAATTTCCTAAAATTTTCATACCTTTATGATTTATGGGCTAGTTTTCAGTCCAGCTTACAAGTCAGTAGAAAAAGGAACAAAGATCTGTTTCTTTAGCTGTAATTGTATAAAAGCCCAATAATATTAAAAGCCCAATAAAGAACCAAATTAATTCGAAATTCATCAAAATAAACCCACAAGCTCTTCTCTGTCTCTTGCTAGTCTCATGCCATGTTTGTGGAATCTCCCAAGTGAAGTTGTTAAAGAGAGAGTAAACCAATGACGATGGACGATAATAAGTCCGTCTACGTCGGCGGCCTCCCTTACGACGTCACCGAGGAATCTCTCCGCCGTGTTTTCTCCCCTTACGGCACCGTTCTCAACATCAAGGTCAATTCCGAACTCTTTCCTCCCCCCCCTTGTTGCGTGTGGGATTGATATTTTTCATCTGTGTGGATGATGATGATGATGATAATGCAGATTGTGAATGATCAGAGTGTAAGAGGGAAATGTTATGGCTTTGTTACATTCTCAAATCGTAGATCAGCTGATGATGCTATCCAAGACATGGATGGGAAAGTATGTTTTTTTTTCTCTTATTTGTTTTCCGGCCGGATCTGAGATTTTAGAGAAGATATAAACATTTCCTAAATAAGAAAAAAGATATTTTTGTATAGTTTGGGGTAATGGTTATATAAAAAACCTTTAAAATTTTGGGAACCAAGGCCAATGTTTCATAGGATTGTTCGGGCCCTGCCGAAACAAGAGCAAAGTTTGAGGCTTTCATTCATTGTTATTGACGGTGGTTGAGCTTGTGATCAGAGTATTGGTGGGCGTGTAGTGCGTGTGAATGAGGTGACAACCAGATTTGGTGGAAGGTTGAATCCAGTTGGTCAAGGGAGGTTTCCACCACAAAGCCCTGATAGGAGAAGTGATTTCAGTTATGAGAGGGTTCGGTACAGAGAACGGGATAGGTCTCAGGACAGGAGAAGAGGTCATTATGCAGATAAGGAAAGAGTTTATGAGCATTCACACGGTTTTGAGAGGAGAAGTGATCTTGATATGGTGGATAGGAATGGTTACAAGGAAAGAGTTTTTGAAGGTGGAGAAGGAGGAGATTGGCGTGGGGATAGTGGTAGGGGAGTCAATGGGACCAGTGCTCATGAAGGAAGGAGTCAAGAAACAAAGAGAGAAGATAGGTAAAGCTTCTTTAACTCATACTTGTCTTCCTCTTCTCCTATAAACGTGGTCTGCTTGTTGTGGTTATATCTTTTCATTGTTGCCGATAAACAAAAGCTGCAGAAGGGTTAGTTTAATGGATTTGATTAGAATTTTTGCTCTTGTTGGCTTTGTGCATTTTGCGGTTTGAGGAATTTTGTGCCTTGCAATTTAGCTTCTTTGACAGATATCTCCTTGAAGCACCATTCTTGGAGGCAAGCACTTTAGGAATTCTAGTGATGATGGTGATGATCCACTATAGGGTAATCTATGAGGTCACTGCTAGATGTTAGAGAATCAGGTTATGCCGGCAGGTTGATTGTAGTTGATGTGACAGTAAATTATCAAACTAAGTCATTGTCGGCGATAATTGCACCTTAGGGGTTGAGATTACGTTCTTCTGATTCTTTTATGCACTGACTGGACGTTAGCTGACACCAATTTTTTTTTGTAAGAACTCTTTGCTTGCTACGGTTTAGTCTGAATCATTGTGTGCTTTTGTTCAGTTCTATGCTTGATGGTGGGCGTGAAAGAGACGGCAAAGATCACATCTCTAACTCAAGTGGAGATCACAGTTTTCAGGTAAGAATGATATTTCTTAGAAATGTATGCTTGCGTAGTATAGTTCATGTGAAAAATTTGCGTCTTTTATATAGGTAAAAGAAGAAATGGATGCGCTGATTAAGACTCGTAACGTGCTTCAAGATCAGGTAAGAGGTCGCTTATATGCCCAGCTAGGTAGTTTTCATGAATCTTTTACACAATTTACTCTTGACATATCAACCAATGGAGCAACGTTTTCTTTACATAATCATGGGAGATGGAAAAACTTATTGTCTAGTTTTAGGTACTGGTGATGGAAGAAAGATTGAGAGCAAAAGAAGATCTGTGTTCAGAGCTACAAAAGAAGTTTAAGGTATGTGACTGTCTACTATATATTACGAACCCAATATGTTTTAATTTTACTATGGTTTTGTTCTCACTTGAAATGCTAAGCACAGAGATTAGAAGATTTATTGAACGATGAAAAGAAACTGACTTCACAACGCAAAAAAGAATTGGCAAAGGTAAACAATCATAAGTCCAGGTCCTGTTTACAAAACTAGTTTTGTCAGGGTAGTTTTGTTTAGTTCGATATTTGATCTATATTTTTGGTAGCTGCATAAATCATTTTCAAGAGTCAGAGAGTGCACAGACAACCTGAAAGACTGTGAACAGGAACTCCAGGTTAGACTCTTCATTTTTTGCATTCTAGTGATTGTCATTACATAAGGATTAGGCCTCATTAAGACCAGTCTATTTTTTCTCTTCTTCTTTTTTTGGCAGTTGCTTGTTAATTCAGTAGCTAGAGAAGGCGTGGTTGGTGCTGATGAAGGACTAGAAAACGGGTATGCGTAGTACAAAGGTGTAGCGTATGTATCATTCGCATGTATGATTTGTCTCGTCTTAAGTGTAGCTTTGGTGTGTGTTTCGAGCCTAGCTAGGTTGGTTTGGTACTGGTTAGCTCAGATCAACTGGTGTTTTGACTTGAAAATGATTAAAGAGAATCACTATTTAACTACGTGAAACTTTCACGCTCTTTTGTAAAAGTCTTGACTATTACACTTGCTGATCAGTTAACAATAGTGTGCAAAAGCTTCATTTATTATCAAATTAAAGTTCAAGCAAATAAAATGTTTAATTAGTCTAAGAGTCAAGATTCTTAAGCATCAAGAATTAGGCTAATGTTTAATTGGATTCTTATCTTCTGTGATTCATACCCAACAAAAATAATCAAATCATTATATAGAAATGGATTATATGCTAAACTACAAAATTATTTAAAAACGTTCTTTAAAAAGTGACATCACTGAGACAGTGAAATGTCATTTTTTTAATTGGATGACGTTGACAAGTTTTTTGTTTTCTATTGTATGCTTCACTCTTCGCTACTACTAATAAAGATACTTGGCAAGAGCTAAACTGTTACAAATAAGAAAACAAGAAGAATGGTCGACAAGAAAAGAAAAGAAAAAAAGAATGATAGACAAGTTAAAACAAGATTGACCCCGACCATCATATCCACCGTCCATTCACTCGTAATCACAAACTTTTTTATAAAGTTTGATTGAAGATGTAGCCATCCTTTGACCTATCGTTGCTTGTAGAGCCAAGTTAAGCCAACCAACACTCAAATCATTATAGACGACGATCTTAAACCAACCCCATTTAAGATATCCTATGTTTTTTTTTTTTTTTTGTATCTACTTTTGAGCGTAGTAATATACAATACATATTCATAGCCTTCCTTCTAACTGCACCACACTGCAATCAATAATAACAAAAACTAGCATTTGACTCGCGCGTCCGCTCGGGTGTTATTTTTATGAATGTCAAAAATTTTAAACAATTTATTTGATATAACTGTATATATAAATGAAATTTAATATTCGATATCCGTTATCCGATCTGGGATCTCATCTGCTTCAAAAAACGGATATTCGGGGATCATGATAGTGATTTTACGGATTCGACTGATTCAAGGACGAATTCAGATAGTAAAATTTGATTCTCGATATTCGGATCTCGATATTAAATATTTAAAATTTAATTATAGTTATCTATGTATATTATATATACTTTTATATAAAATAACTAAAATTTTAAATTTGAATTTGAATGCTTTTAAAGTTTTTTAAAATAATAATTTTAAATAGACTAATAGATCGTTAATAGTTAGTTTTTAATTAAAAAAACAGGTCCATATATCCGCGTGTATTCATATTTTGGTCTGAATATCCTAACCCCGAATATCTAGATCCGGATAACAATTTTACGAATCCAACGAATGAATATCTGAATCCATATATCTTAAAATACCCTAGAAAATTTGATATGTCCTAGACATAGCTGTGTATATGTATTATATGGTGATTAAAAATATTAAATTTATAAATTACATAAGTTATTCTTATTAGATATATATCATACAAACGAATAATACATTGTATTTGTTTGTATATATAACCATTTATAATAAATATTAGTATGTATTTTAGTCACTAAATTGTTATGGAAAATTACATGATTTTGTTATTGTAAATGAATAAGTTCAGAGTATATCGAAAATTATTGACATTATTAGTTTTTTTATAGTTCAAATATAATTGGGTAGCTTATATGAATATAAATAATAAATAAAACTAATTTAATTATATATATATATATATGTAGAAACACATATACATTTTTTATGAAATCTCCAATTTCAATGATAAATATTGTTAATGGGCTTAGCCCAGATTTTTTTTTCTTGTTAATAATCAATGTTTAGATGTTTGGAAGTAAGGATAATATCAATGGCATTTCTTGTAAATATTAGGTAAAAGTAAGGGTTATTTCTTATTTGTACTTCAGTTTTAATAGTTTAAATATTTACATATACTTACATATTTATATATTTTTGTTATTATTAAATCGCAATTGTTTTACAGTTATCTCTCATGTTGTCATTCAAATTCTTAATATATCTTCACTACTTAGACATCTGAGATGCATGGACCTGATAATGCCCCCAAACATCATTGATTTTTGTTTTTTTTTTTATCTTGGATTACAAAATATGATGGTGCAATATCACTATGATCTTTGATGTATCCGTCTGAGTGTAACAATCCGATTTGTAGGACCTATACTAGTTTTGCAGAGTATTGATCTCAACTCTTCATCTGTAAGCCTTAAACTCTCTTCAGATAGGGTGTAGTGCGCTTAATGATTTTCAAACCAAAAAATTTCACCCTTTAACAATCTTCCCACAATAGATCAATTATTGATATTTTGTCATGTAAAAAAATTGTTAAATGGTGAGGTCTTCGGTTCGAAAAACGTCAATCGCTCTAACAACTTATCTGAAAAGATTTTAAGGCTTACGAGTGAATAATTGGAGTCGGTATTGTACAAAGTAAACTTGAGTCCCATCGGGGTCGTTAAACTAACTCTAGTCGGTAGTTGCACATTATTTTTGGAGATATTATCCTGATGAGGGCTATTCTTCTCGTGGTGGGTTCGTGCTCCTTGCTTTCTTGGCGAGTGTCGTATTGTCAAATCGATGTAATTATGAATATTTTAGTGGTCTTGACAAACTATGATAAGATTAATTAGGTAACTTTGTTAAGCAAAAGTTTTTGTTGTAGTCTTATGTAGATAGCACTCTCGAAAAAAGTGTTACGGGTTAGAAAGTTAAAATGTGCTCCAATACGTAATTATAGTACATATTATATAACACTTCTGAAAAAAAAAACACTTCTTAATCTAAGATATAGGTCGACCAATTAATGTAATGTTGTTTTAGTAGTTCATGCTGCTCGAGTCATGCTCATATCAGCATGAGGTTTCGATATTTCCTTAAAACTCAAGTTTAAAAAATGGTTAAAACTTCATTCCATCATCCAATTAACTCTGGTCTTGAATATAATAGTGAAACAAGACTTGTTGTTCTATATATAACCTACAACTCTGAACTTGATCCTTTTAAATCAAACACTCCCCCAAAAGATTATATATTTAGAAATAATGGAGAAAAGCCAAAGATGTAACAAAGACACAAACACAAGCATAGGCTTTTGCCTTCTTCCCTCTGAACTCATACAAAACATTTTATTCCATCTTTGTATACCTGAGATCATCCGAATGAAACTACTCAACAAGTTTGTTTTTAACACAATCTCTGACCAAAGCTTCATTAGACAACTCAACCATGGATCACAAAGAGACACATGGATCTTTGTCTACACAAGGCGTTGGCGTCGCGACAACGGTGTGCTTCACGGCTTTTCCGACCGTTCTGTACGGTGGTTCAAGATTCCCGTGAATGAAATATTGACCGGTGAGGTTTTTCCCGGTGAAGATTTATATTTACTAACGGCTAGCGGTAACTTTCTTCTCTTTGCTTCTAATACTCATAGTGGAATCATAGCCGTTGATTTGGTGGACAAGAGTGTTAGAAGAATCAGCTCATGTCCTTTAGGTCCACGTGGGACTTCCTCGTGGAGACGGTCCGGTATGAAGCTTGTACCTGATCCGTTAAATCCAAGTCATTTCCGGTTTATGTTTGCTGAGATGGTAAATAACCGGCCGGTTTTGTTTACTTATCATTCTTACACAACCACGTGGACTACTAAAGAAGCAGAGGAAGTGAACAATTGGGCTTATAAGAAAAATAATAATGTTTTCTTAAGCTTATCAAACCGACCTCACGAGAGTATTGTGATGAGCGTGGACGATGGGTCGATGATGAATCGTGTTCCAACGATTTTGAGGCCAAGAATGAACCAAGATGCGATCAGAGGATGCCCATCAAGTGTTGGGTTTAGCAGGAACGATCTAGAGAATCAGTTGTTACATATACATGGAGATGAATACAAAGTTGTTGTTAGGTTAGAGACAATAGAGTTATTAAAGTTAAAGAGAATGAAAAGTTTAGAGGTTTGGGAGATAAGCTCAAACGGTGAGAAGTGGGAGTTAGTGTCAAGAGCTCCAAGTGAAGTGATCAGCAACAAGCCTTGTGGTGTGATGATGGGATGCTTAGAGAGGAGATTAGAGGTGATTAGAGTGGCTCTAATGACGAACCGTGAGGGTTTATGGAATATTATATGGTTGGATTATGATAAGGAGAAGGATAAGTGGGAATGGGTCCCTTTACCACATTGTAGATTCTTGCAAGGCTCAAATATGGCCGGTATTAGTTTTTCTTCTGGTCTCACTTTTTCTTTGTAACACATTTTAAAAGTTTAAATATATATATGTCTGGATCAATCACCCGACCATATACTTTTTTATATTATATGATTGTTGGAATTAATAAATGAATTTCACGAGCTGGGTCAGTGTCATGCGTCATGATAGGGTTGCAAGTTTAGTCAACCACGGATGCATAGAAATAATTGAATCACGGGTGGAAAATAACAACAAGAGATGAAAAGAAAACTATTGTTATACTTGAATCCAGTAAATGGTTCAAAACAAAAACATCTACCGTATATAAACAAAGAATATATGCATTCAATCTTTTACTGGTATTCAACCCCTCTGTTAACAACATAAATAATATAACTAGTATAATTATATTTTCAAATACTAGTGAAAACATATAGAAAACAAAACTTATATAAGCAACCATATAGTTTATATAACCAATGTCGGCCTTGACACCATGTCAACCAAACAGTGGCTTCCGGTGGCAAATTTTATTAAAAGTATATCGGCGACAAATAATACAAATTTTCTTTTGGTCTAGTGGCATATTACATTACTTATTCCTTGCATGTCGTGGTTCGAAGCTTTGGAGTATTTTGTGAAATTAAGATTTTGCATGAGTATGCAAATCAGCCCAAAAAAAAATTCTTGCTTCCAGTTTTAGAAAAGCTCTGTACATAGCACTATTTCCTCTTCTTTACTATGTAACATGTGAAAAGTTTGTAGAACGCGAAAACAATTTTAAATCGAGATTTTCGCGGTTCTAAAAAAAATAGATCATGAGTTACTAAACACAAAATGTGAATGCACTGATGGGTGAACCAGTGTTATATAAATGTAAGATGCTATAAAAACAGAAACAAAAAGAAACAAACAAGTTGAGAAAAACAAACAAACAAAATATGTGAACCAGCATTGTTGTGCAGCATTCATCATCCACAAAGATGGAGATCCAGTCAGATTGCGTCTAAACCACGACCACAACTTTTCTTCATTTAAAGAGTCTTTATAAGCTTGCTACGTGGTTAACAAAGCACATTAATCTCGCGTATAAAGACAATTTAATATAAGTTTTGCACTAAACAAGTGCATTAACGTATGCGAAGTAAAAAGACAGTTTGTAACTCTAACCTGTAACCATAAACTAAATTTTAACCCGCACGTATTTAATACATTTATAAAATAGAAAAACATCCGCACGGACGTGCGGATGTTTTTCTATTTTATAAATGTATTAGATATTATTAAAAATATATAATTTTATTTTAGTGTTATATATTATGTAAATCTATAATATTATTGTTTATATTTCTTATTCAATATTATTAATATATATTGATTTGTTTAAAAGATTTTACTTTGTTATTAATTTTTATTAGTTACTAATATATTTTCGAGTTAGGTACAATAAAATAGCCATATAAAATAATTAAAGAGAGAACCTTTTCATAATATTTTTTTTTCTTTAATTTATACATTTTGCATATACTATATTTTAAATTTTATTGATTTATATTATATAAAAGAAATATATTTAAGATCATTTCTATTTACATGTTGTGTATAAGAAAATATACTTTAACATATATCATTTTAGTATTTTACATGATTTATAAGTAAAAAAATGTTTTGTTTTAATAATATAGCCTTATTTTTTAGTAAATTTTATACATAATAGTATCTATCATATTATTTTAGTAAATTTTATTGATATAGGATATTTTTAGATGTTATGATATTAAACTTTATTTTTTTTTTTAAATTAAGACTTCAAAATATTAGATTACTTTAATTTTTACAACATATATAAATAGTTTTTTCGTGGTGCATTTCAAAAAATATTTTTTATTATCTATGATTTTATCTTTTGTAAAATTTTCAATATTATAATTTTGAGTTTAGATATTTATTTTCAAAATTTTATATTTTGTCAAGAAAATTTTGCAAAATTACACAACTATATTTGAATTTGGAACATTAAATGAATTTTGAATTTTCTTTTTGGCTACATCTATCTATTATTTTATAAATAAAATATT